>CM042549.1:7100000-7200000 GCA_023630585.1 Cranoglanis bouderius
AACACCAGTCCAACCGTCAAGAAGACGAGGCAAGATTTTAGCTGCACAGAGAAACCTTTTCTGCGCTATTTATAATTTGAAACAATCCGCTAATCCGGTCAACAAGGTAAATACGACGTGTTAGAGATTTAGCTAATAGCTCCGAGGCTCTTGTGATTAGTCAACGTGTTTGAATGAGAGAAGCTAGCCAGCTAATTATAGTGGACGCGTTGTGGCAGCTCCTTCGGTATTATACCGCGGATATTTAATCACCGCTGTGATTAATATTTAAAGTGGAATACTAGCAAACGAGAAACCTATTAGCTTTATTGAATTTTAATAACGTCGTGTGTACGCTACAAACAAACACTGGCTGAATCCCAAATTAATGCTCACTCCCTGCATGTGCACTTAATAGGCCACTGCAGCGTTTTGAGTAGATTTATGTCTGAAAGGTTTAGAAGAGAAATGACCACTTTTCAGGGGGAATCATATATTAGAACCAATGTACATCTCGAGTTTTAGTTTTGCTATCAAAGTGCCAACACGTCAGTAATTGCACTATGAAAAATGTCAGATTAAAAATAATATATATTTAAGGAACAGGAGGAAAATGAGGCGTAAAGTAGTTTGTAATGTATAAATGTATCTTATAATGTATTTATAATGAATCTAGTTTATATTGTATAATCAGCTGCTTGTTTTTAACTGCTGCTGTAATCATAAATACTGTTTTGTACTCATCCTTTTTACAATGTACTCATACTGAACATCCTTTCAACACACATAATAATAATAATTATTATTATTATTATTATCATTATCTGATTTGCTGTAGAAGAGTAATGATTTATAATCACACTATTCAGTGTCACCCATAAGAGAATGGGCTTCGTTTTTGAGTCTGGTTCCTCGTAAGATTTCTTCATGTCCTCTCAGGAAGTTTTTCCTTGCCACTGTCACCTCTGGGTTGCTCATTAAGGAGCTAAATGAATGAGTGACACTGGAGTTGCTCGGTGTTATAAAAGTACTGCTGATACACAAGATTTCCAGGAGAAGTGTATCCTAACATGAAATGTTAAAATGTTGATATAACTATAAATGTTGTATTGTCTGTCCTTCTTCTAAACTGGCTGAGTTGTGGTCTGTCAGCGATGCCGTGTAATGAGAAATGAAATGGGAAAATATCAATGACTGTTGGTGAATGGAATCAATGCAGCTTGTGCTTATACTCCATTTCCCAAAATGTAGGTTTCATATGGCATGATGAAAGCATGTCTATTCAGTAAAAATAAATTAAGCAGCCCTCCATAATTGGAAGTAGAAGGAACATAAAAGACAACGTTTATAGCAAGTAAATAATTGTAATAAGTTAAATTATACAAATAGTGATGGAAGTCTAAACATAAGACTGCTCTGTGTATAATATAAAACTCTTCTTGTTCATCTAAATGAATATTAATACGCTATATTATTTGGGACTCTGCCATGTGGATTTTGGTGAAGTTGGAGTGGCGCCATCATGTGTTTCATATGAGTTATTATAAAAAAGGCACTGCTGTTCAGGCAAAACTGCTTCACAATGGGGTGAATGAAAGATTGCATCCCCCCTAGGTTCTGGATGAAAAAATGAAAGTGTACTTCTGATTTACAATGTATCTACAATTTAAAAAAAAAAAAAAAAAAAATTTTGTAAACAAAATTAATGTGTATCGTGCAACAAGACAGTAATACAAAATAAGTAGAAAGGAACCATAAGAAAGAAGTCAAACTTTTGCTATGACCCTTTTGGTCTCCGGACCTAATTTGAAGAAGGCAGTGTATGAGAGTTAGCAGATATTTTTGAGGGGAAAAAAGGGGTTGAATAATCTGCTCAGAGGATACAAACCATCATTGGAGGCAGTTAGGAAGGCATTTGCTGTGCACACAAGGTACTGGATAATATCTAGACTACTTTCAGAAAGTGTGATGCAAACTTTAATCTTACCATTTAAAATGTAATAATATTCTAATATATTGTATTAATACTTATATAATATACTAATATTCCTTAGCATGTATTATTTGACCATTTTTGTTACTTGTGATAATGAAGGACCATCTGTAAAACAAGTCACACTCCATGTATTGCTAGCTAAAATAAATGTTCATTTTGTCGTAAGACTTTGGAAACGTTTTCACTTAACTGTGTGTATTAAGGCAGAACATAGTGCTAAGTATTTCGTTTAGTCTGTGCAGCTGCTGAAAAATCTATATAACTGATGTGAATCTTAAATCCCAACAGCAGGCGACTCCTAGCATTCACCTTTCGTGCATCACCTTTCGTGCTCTGGCATGAATTTCTCCGAGCTCCTGAAGCAGTCCAACCAGCTGTGCAAACTCTCCCCCGATGGAAAGTATTTGGTATGGAATCAAATCTCAGCATTTGATATAAGTGTCATAACTATCTCCTAATGGAAATTATGATCCTAACCATCTTTAATAAAACCTCAATCTCTGTTATATAAATATAACTTGTGTAAAGGCCCTAATTGTTATATGCTTAACGGTGCTGTTATCTCTCCTTTCAATATGGGTTATAGATTTTTGACCCCCCTCTAACTAACCCCTTGTGTCTCACAGGCCACCTGTGTCCAATATCGCCTCGTAGTGCGGGATGTCAGGACTCTGCAGATTTTGCAGCTTTACACCTGTCTGGACCAGGTGGCGCACATGGAGTGGTCTTCAGACTCCCTCTTCATCCTCTGTGCTATGTACAAAAGAGGGCTTGTACAGGTACTTGCAGAACTTATTAGTCCTGTTGCTGAGAGTCAGAGCAGCTAATTAGGTGGGGAAATAATTAACAGTTTCCTGGAAGTGCATGCCTTTAGTGTGGAAATGTCATGAATGAATGATGCATTAGAAAGCGGTGTATCCAGCCTTGCCTAATTAGTAAAAGATGTGCAAAATGATTTGAAGCAGTAACTTCCTTGTTTAGATTCACATTGCCTGCATCGTCTTTTAAATGAATATCCCTGTCCATAATCACTTTTTAAAAGAATAATAAAAAATAAAATAAAATAAAAAAAGACTTACCTTTCTAAAGGAAGCCAGCGCCAGTCCTTCATTTTGTCCTAGGCTCAGGAGTGCAGGTGGAACGGAAGCTGTGAACAGGGCTGTTCTTAGTGGTGATGGTGTGCACGTTCACGTGTAAGTGTGGTTCTCTCTCTCTCTCTTTCTCTCTCTCTCTCTCTCTCTCTCTCTCGTGCAGGTGTGGTCTCTGGAGCAGCCAGACTGGCGCTGTAAGATAGACGAGGGCTCGATCGGGCTAGTCTCCTCACGCTGGAGTCCAGACGGACGTCACATACTCAACACCACCGAGTTTCACGTAAGTGTGAAGTCAGGAGGAGTCTAACCCGTGCCATGTCAACTGTCGCTGCCTCGTAACCGAGGACCTGAAAATAGCAGGCTGTCGGGTGGAACAGGGCTGGCTTCAGCCTTCAAATAACCATCTAACATAGAGCGCTGAGCTATGTCCAGCGCCTGTTCACTTTACAGTCAAGTCAATGAGGGGGAAAAACCAGGGAGGGATCGTTTATTGGGGTTACTGATGTTGTACAATTACCATGAGGGATATGTGTGTAAGCATTCCTACTCCTTAACAAATTCCTGGGGAAAAAAACACTGGAAAGCAAGTCTGGACTGAATGAATTAGAAACAAACAATCTCAGGACTTTAATTGAATTTATTTAAAAGGTGTCACTCAGTATAGCATTGCTTTGGTAGGTTGTAGTGCATTTTACAATACTTGAAATACATTGAAATACAAATTTAGAAACCAAAGCTTGTGATAACCTCCAAACTCATCATATGGAAAATCCGAAGTTGGAATTTCCCTCCTAAATTTGTTAGTTTGTCTAGTGGTTTAGGTTGCTCCATGAATTCACACATGCTTAACTACTGTGGATGTGGGAAGTATATCCTGATCCAGAGGTGTTTCTGAAATGGCCATGAAAGATACCTAGGACAGTGTAGAACTACATGTGAATCACTCTACATCCCTCTATCTCTGCCTGTTAGGATTACATGTGGGCTGAGTGCCAGAGCAGGAGATGCCTGCTGCCTGAACTCGACTCCAAGAGTCACTGACAGGTGCTGAGACGGAGAGCAGCTGTGTCTGGGAATGAAAGAGGGGCCACAGAGCTGGGTGTCTGTGGCATTCTCACTTTCTCTCTCACTCAGTAGCAATCAAAATTCAGACTTTGTCTTTCCATTTCTGTCTGACGTGACGGTTTACTGTCACAAGGTGAAATGAGTTGTGCTGATTTTCTATCAGGTCTCCATGTAAGTTAATGTAATGTGTGTGTATGTTGGAGGATGGTGAGCCTCTAAGGCAGGCAGGTTTAGTAAAGCTCCGTCATTAACAGCTATTGCTCGCAGGTGAGAGGTTAAGAGTTCAGTCCCTGGCATTAGGCTTCAGATGACATCACATTCACACTAGATAAGAATACGTTAAGGTTGGGTTATAAGGTGGTTTGCATGTCGAGACTTTGGTTTCATGGTAGTCATAAACAGGATGCTAACTTGTTTGGGAACAGCTGTGTGGCATTAATGCAGCCAGTGTGTTTTTTCTGCCCCCTTGTAGAGTTTATTTGCAGACAGATGGGGATATATGTGTGTGTTATTACGGCTAACAGACTTTCCAGTGGCGCATCGTATTTGGAAAGTGATAACTACAGTGAAAATAAGTTTTGTGAGAGCGTTTAGGTGATTGTGTTTGCCTGAGTGCTGTGGTTTATAAAGCAGGCAATTGTTAAATGGATGCATCAGTAGTGATGTACTCCTTGCCGATGCCAACATTTTAATTTACTAGCTTAATTTAAAATGACTAGTACTGGATTCATAACAGACTATAACTATTATGCATGTGAAGGCTGAATATTATGGACTATTGTTTTATACACCCTCCTGAATTTCTTAATTCTGATTGGCCAGAAGGTGTTGATTAATTTTCTATAACAGCACGGCTCAGACATTAATGCTGACTGTAATTCAAATCACGAGTTTATATTAATGCTCTCTTTCTAATATGTTATTGTTTCTATAGTAACAACTCATTCAGAGTGACTTTTATCGTGGGCGATCGGGGAAAAAATCCAAGAGTAAATTATAAATGGATAAAACTTGCCATTTAACAAAGAAATATGTATAACCATTGATATGGTGGAAGTTTCTGTAAGGTGACATTTAACATTTATCGGAGAAGCCAATGTCAGCACTTTGTAATCACAGCACACCAAACAGGTGATGCTGTAATGTGTCACTTTTAAAGACTGACCTACATTAATTTGACCTAAACAGGAAATGTTAGGAAAATGCAGCGAATATGAAAAGCGGGAAATAAGGTACAGGTGAGCATAATTAGAGACAGACCACTTAAAAGATGAGGTGGAGACTGATCACTCACAGAGAACTCATCTGAAACTGCTGAGATCAGTCAAATTGCTCACAGGACACAAATTTGATCAAACTTTCTGTGATATTTTGCAAACAAACCATATACAGTCGTTCTACCAAAGAATGGTTAAAGGTGAATAATGTTAATGTTTTGGAATGGCCAAACCAAAGTCCTGACCTTAATCCAATAGAAATGTTGAGGAAGGACCTGAAGCAAGTAGTTCATTTGAGGAAACCCACCAACATCCCAGAGTTGAAGCTGTTCTGTACTGAGGAATGGGCTAAAATTCCTCCAAGCCGATGTGCAGGACTGATCAACAGTTACCGGAAATCTTTAGTTGCAGTTATTGCTGCACAAAGGGAGTCACACCAGCTACTTAAAGCAAAAATTCACATACTTTTGACCACTCACAGATATGTAATTTTGGATCATTCTCCTCAATAATTAAATGACCAAGTATAATATTTTTGTCTCATTTGTTTAATTGTATTCTCTTTGTCTAATCTTAGGACTTGTGTGAAAATCTTATGATGTTTTAGGTCATATTTATGCAGAAATATAGAAAATTCTAAAGGGTTCACAAACTTTCAAGCACCACTGTACTGTATAGTGCAATCCCAGTGCAAACAACAAACCCATGAACATGGTAATGTTTTATATTAATTCTTCATTCTGCCATTTTTCTCTTGCCGCTGGAGCTGGATTGTTTTTTTTGTTTGTTTGTTTGTTTTTTGGAGCAGCTCCGGCTCAGCTTGGAGACACCAGGATTACGAGCTAACTAACACTTTGTCCCAGGTGTAATAATCTAAGTGTTTGCTGAGTGTTGTAAGAGGCTCTTGAAAGAAGAAACCCAAGGGCACTGGTGAATAGTATACCTTTTGAAATGATGCCACATTGTTTGGGATCTTACCAACAATGCTTGTGCCATCATTAAACTACTGAGGCTGCTTACGGTCTCGGTTTTCTAATAGTTCACAGTCAAAATGCTGAGCATTAGCCATGGCCCAAAATCCCCAGGCTGGCAGGGGTGGCATCTCCTGCCCCCTTAGCATGTCTGGCCGGCTGTATCGAATATAAGTGAGAATCAAATCTGTAACAGGAGCATTGGCACTGTATCATTTTAAAGATGTTTTCTGATGTGGAATGCCCTGGCTTAATCCTCTGCTGACAGGCAGGTCTATGTAAAGATTCTTACAAATGCCACTGCAGCTTCTTGCATACAAAGGGGCTTTCCCAGTGTGAATCATATTGATTCATTTCATTTCCAAATATGTTCTTCTGTGTATTCTGTAAATGTTTTAGTTGCATTCTTTGTGTTGTCTTTGCACTGTAAGCATTATTGTTTCACTATTTTACCCAATTTAGATGGACTGTGTACTTGGGTCTTGCATCAGCAGTAATAGACAACATTGGGTTGCAGTTTTTTTAAACCAGCCTTCAATGTGATACTGTTGTTTTCTTATGGCAGTGCAGGGAGCTGCAGCTGTCACGGTGCTGGATATTCCCATGTGGTTTCAGACATGGTGCTGACACGTGTCTGCCTCGGGTGGCTCACTGAACCCCTGAACGCGCTAGCCTCACCAGCTCCTCGGGCCTCCAGCATGCATTGCAACACGGAAGAATCATCTCCAAACTTCCTCTCCACTGTCCTAGAGTTTTAGATTTCAGCTATGCCAGGCCTTTCTCTCTCTTTCACACCAGATCCCCTGATAACCCACTCTGTGTAGCAGACGTGATGAGAGGCGGCATCGCTTAAAGTGATGACCCTGTTTAGATGATGGTTTCCATAGAACTGAGATGTCTGATGCAGCTGTAGTGCTTTGCTCAATCCATTCATGGCTGAAGACAGATAGCCATGAGAGAGGGAGCAGCTGATGCACCTCAGGTGTCCTTCTAGGCCTTGAGTTCACCAGAGGACACACCAGGGGAGCACAGAGAGCATCCTCCGTTGTAGGGCTAAATCTGTGAGTTTATTAGACATGTTTCAGGAAGACAGAAAGGAATAGCTTTAGATGTGCTTTTCATGAAGAATGTTAACTCCTAAGGCTACACAGTGGCTAGCTTGTAAAAGAGTGTATGAGTGCTTTCCACTTTATAGGCCACCTCAGACTGATTTAAGGGTTTAATTACAACCAACAGAACATGTAGATTTATATTTTACATATACACACGTATGGCATTTGGCTGATGGCCTTTTCCAGAAGAACACTATAGAGCGATAGTGGTTAATGGCTCTACCTACAAGGTTTTCTGTACAAATATAATTCACTATACAGAGTAAGTCACACAATCATGCACATCAATGCCATATGTTGTTAGAGTTAATCTTTTACTGTTACTCCATTTGCCTAGTCCTAATCTGAGTGAAACTGCTTTAGGTTCATTTTCTATTTGGTCAGATTTTCTTTCACACTTCAAAAGAAAACACTTGCTTAGGGTCATATCAGGGGCTCAGACTACCTGAAAACCTAATGCCTGTACCACTTAGTGGCAGAGGCATTAAAATCAATCCAGTGGTGAAAATTAAAGGAAAATTATATTACAAAATATTTGTACAAAATGCCTTTTGCGTATCTTTGTATATATAAAAAGATCAAATCCCCTAATTATTTTCTTTCTTATAAAGATTTTTATTTTTTTTTTTTTAACTTTTTTGGCTAATACAAAGTAACTGTGCATTAACATTTGCAGAAAAATGCTATTTAAAAAAAAAAAAAAATTTTTGTGTTTGAAGTGAAAAGATGTAAAGATGAATAAGATATGCATTTGGCATACAGCTGTACGTACAGTATTTATAGTTACTTGGAGCAATTATTTATCATTCAAAGCCTTGTCAATGTTTTGTGCTTTAGGCAATATAAAATAGCTTTTGTTGTTTAATATGGCCTTTTCTCTTTATCCTTACAGTTAAGAATCACTGTCTGGTCTCTTTGCAACAAATCTGTCTCCTACATCAAGTACCCTAAAGCCTGCCAGAAAGGTGAGCGTGCGAGATTGAAAAGTAGCTTAGACAAAGTGAAAAAGCTTTAGAAGTTTATAGTCCACACTCAAACATCGCCAACAATCTCGTCATCATTAGGGATGGACTTCAGTGCAGACGGACACTACATGGCTCTAGCTGAGCGACGAGACTGCAAAGATTACATTAGTATATTTGTTTGTGACGACTGGCATCTTCTCAGGGTGAGCATTTTCTTTTTCTTAACCAAGTAGAGTCCACTTACTGTGAGAGTCAGGAGCTTCAGGGTCCTAGATGGTGTTCCTTGTCTAAGGTGTTTGATGATTCTGTTGTAAAGACAGGATTATAAGAAGTCAAGTGGCTAGGTGAAGCCTTCATGTGTTATCTGTCGAACATGTCATAGTCAGATGATTGTTAATTGGGAGTATTATGATTTTGACATACCGTGACACTGTACTGCAGCATTTTGAGACAGAAACACAGGACCTAGCAGGGGTGGAGTGGTCTCCTAATGGCTGTGTGCTTGCAGCGTGGGACGCCTGTCTTGAGGTGAGAATCCGTCTCATTAATGAGGACGAATCAGGAATGTCCTGAGATTCTTATGTCAAACATCTATGAATACATGTGAACATAATAATTCCACAAAGTTTTTCAAATATGTATATTCCTCTAGTACAAAATGCTGCTGTATTCCCTGGATGGGCGTCTGCTATCAACCTACAGTGCTTATGAATGGTCACTGGGCATTAAATCAGTCGCCTGGAGTCCCAGTAGCCAGTTTCTGGCCATCGGTAGCTACGATGAGAAGGTACAACCTCTACAAAAACTCAACCTGCTTTTAGCTTCTGATATTATGATCTGATGATGATGATGTTTGGCATAAGGTTATGCTTATAATGTATTAATTCAATAGTTTAAGCCAGTGGTTCTCAAACCAGACCTCAGGTCAGCACTTTGTCCTGACTCAACATAGAGATAAAAGTGGATTGTCTTACAGGAAATCAATTTATATGTAATTTACAACAAATTCTGTTTCTGCTTTATTTCCTAAGAACCATTGACTTGCCAATACAAACCAGTGTCTCTGATGCTATTATGGTATGGTTGTTTTCCATTAGGTTCGGATCCTGAACCACATCACCTGGAAGAAGCTCGTCGAGTTCGAGCATCCAGCTACAATCGCTAACTCCAAAGCTGTAGGCATTTATTCCAAATTTTGTCCACTGTTTCTAAAGTCACTTGATGTAGTTCTGTTAGTATTTGGAATTTGTCATGCATTCACATGGCTTATAGAGGAAGACGGCTGAGACACTGTGGCATACAGTATGTGTATGCAGAAAGCTGGATGGCTACATGGCGTTTTGGTTTGTTTGTTTGTTATTAGGTGGTGTACAAAGAGGTGGAGAAAAAGCCTGTTGTTGGCATCGAGGATTTGTCCAGTCGTCAGATCACCACGACAAGTTCCTTATTCAACACACAGAGCAAATGTAAGGCCTTTGGACTGTTTCATAATGCAAGTGTGCATGAAGCAGTGACGTTTTTACAGTGGATCTCTGTTAACGTTGCCTTGTATTGATCAAGGAGGAAAGCACAGAACAATAGACAGACAATCAACAGATTGAGTTTAAATAGTATTTAGAAATACTAGAAACACAAAGAAATACGATCATTCAAAACAAAGTTTAGAAATCCATTTTTATGTACATCATTCAGCCACATCATGATAAAAATAGACAATATATCTGAATGTTTCTAATTATCATCTTATTTATTTATTTAAATGTTTAGCTATTATATTACCTCAAGTAACCTTCTGTGTTGGTTTATATTAGGTCTTGTTTCAGTTATCTTGCTGATGAGCACTATTGGTGTGTGTGTGGGTGAGTGTGTATGCTAATATTGCGTGTTATGCAGACAGTTGTGTTTGAGTGGAGCCTGAGGCTGGAAGGCTCAGCATGGTGACAGGGCCATTATGAATTCCAGCACGCAGCAAAGTTGACCAACTATTTCTGTAGGCAGACGATTGACTGAGCTCTGCGAGAATGCCCCCGTATAAACCTTACCGCTGAAAACATAGCGCCTAGTGTCATGTTTTGACACAAGAGCTCTTCCTTAAGCCTTCGTCTCTGCTCCAAAAACATGAAACCACCCACGCTGACAGTCACACTTTGCCTCAGTATTTTGCGTGGCTCAAATTCAAAGATTTGGTCCTGGAAACAGATGTTGCACTGCACTTCCGGGGATGTGTTCACAGCAATCTGACATCCCACACTCCTCTGAAACAAGCTGATATACACTATAATGTGGATAAACAGAAATCACCCTGAACTTATTAAAATATCTAAAGGAGATGAGTGGTACTGGTCTACAACTTAGAAATATGCTAGGATGAGACTGGACTTCTAAAGTTGAGCTGTTTCTATTCAACTTGACTTTATTTCAGATGAGATTGCTCCATTGCCAGTCCAGGTGTCAGTGGTGAAGCCTGATCCAGATCGTGCCAACCCCAAAATCGGAATCTCTGCTGTTGCTTTCAGTGCAGACAATCGCTACCTTGCCACAAAAAATGGTAAGAATCTAATTATCAATATTATGTAATTGTTTTAAATAGTTTGTTAGAATCAAGGGTAAATCTAGAAGCTTCTTTCACATACAGTATGTCATAGCCACTTCCTGATGAGTGCCCCCTGCCCCATTTGGCATCACTACCAGTCATGAGAAGCATTACCGGCTGCCCGCTGAGTCTGGTATTTAGAGACATTTGCTGCTTTTAGCTGCTGTGTAATTCCCCTTTATTCTATCCACTAAGCTTTATTCTTGCGAGTGCAAACTCCCTGACAAGTGTGTCTTCCTGTTTGGCTTGGCGGTGGGGTGTTAATCATCATTAAGTACTCTGATGAGTAGTAATGCCACTGTGCTGGCTGACGCTGTGCCAACCGCGTGTCTCAGACAGCATGGCGCAGTGTGTGTGGCTGTGGGACATGCAGAGGCTCAGCCTGCAGGCCGTACTGGAACACACTTCAGCTGTGCGCTGCTTCGCCTGGGACCCACGCCGGCCACGTCTGGCACTCTGCACCGGAAATGCCAAACTCTATCTGTGGTCCCCCGCCGGCTGTGTGTCAGTCAAAGTGGAAGTGGAAGGTATAGGTGAGTGCAAGCAGCATTCAGTTACTATTTCTAGGTCAAACCGGGCCATTTTACATTTATACCAAAAACTGATTTATCACAAATACGGAATATGGAACATGATAAGAACAATTTTTAAAAAAAAATCATATTATATTGCAGATATCATGATTACATTATTTTGACCCAAGTGTAACAAGCTGAAATTAAAAGTTAAAAAAACAAAACACACACACACAACAGGTGTGCAACTCTCAAAATTGGATTACTTACTTTCCGGAAACCGCATGTCTTGAGTTGGTTTATTCCTCTTACACCACAGCAATTTAAAGCACGACAAGTCATAGTTTATATGTCTTTTATAATATTAAACAGAATAGAAGAGGTTATACAAAAACCTTAATATATTAGCCCTATACCTTATCTTTACCTCCTCCATGCCCTGGTGGTTCTCTGACATGCTCTGTGTAACTCAGGTTTACAGGTGCAGTCACTGTTCTGGCACTGCGATGGAGAATCTCTGATCCTGTTGGGGAAAGATCAGCTGTGTGTGTGTTACATGGCCTCAGATGGGGAGAAGTGAGTGCCAAGGAAAAGCCGATGGCTACACTAAACTAGCACCAGCGTTGTCAACTTCCATCTTAATTGGATCTATTTGAAAAGTAACTGCTCTATGTACAATTAAAAGCTGATAGACTCCTGTGCTATGAATGCAAAAGCCACCACCTAGAATAGATGATGTTTGTGAGGAAGCACTGCCTGGCAAAATCATTACATCCCCTATATGGTATACTTTTAAATGTTATTTTTCAGGCTTAGACATTGAGAAGGACTCACAAAATCATCATAGTGGTAGTATCTTCCTATAGTATTACGGTAATATTTAAGCATTTTTCAGTCCACAGGGCTCCCAAGTGGCACAACAGAAAAGCGTTTGTCCCGTCATTGGGAAATCATTGGTTTGAATCGTGACAATGCCACAAATTCTATCAACAAATTTCTATCAGACTAGAATGTTGTTTTTCTGTTCTGAGGAAAGAACAGAAAACTCACTTATACAGAATTTGCTCATAATAGAAGCCTAAGCGTGGTTGTAAACCTGTCAAATGTTTAAAATACACAAGTTTACTCGAACACAAATTCAAACCCTCTATGAAAACGTTAGAACACAGGTCCCTAAGGTTTTTCAGTATTCTTTTGTGACCAGACCCATGTCACGACACATTCTTCCTTCTTATAAATAATTCCCTGGATTATTACTTTAAGTTAAAATAGTGTTGACAACTTTAATAGTTAAATGAAGTTTACAATGAATCCATGGCTGACCATATGAAGGGCAGAGTACAGTAAATAAGGGCTGGATTTTTACATCGCAAAATAGCACTGCTGTGATTGACAGCCAGATGTTTAACGTACCTCAGGACTAAAGGATTGTAATGCTGCAACACATACGCCAGATCACACTGCACAAGCTGTAGCTGTTCATATTGTAATGTTCAGTACTGTCTGGTTTAAATTTTTTTTTTTTTTTTATTTAAGACAACAAATATTTATGAAGTAAGAGCATTAATATGTAAAAATTGACTGTGTGACATAGTTAGCATATTGCTCTCAACTCCGTTTTACATGTGAATTTCTAGGATTTATAGGGACCATGTTTTGTCTGATGTAGGAGATATTTTTATCTGTAAATGTAGAAGTTAGGATTATTTTTATAGGCTCAGAATTTCTAATAAAGTTTTCTACAGCTCTGAACTGTTTTCTTGAGCCTGAATGTTTGTGACTGCATCCCAACACACTCCCTTTTACTTTCTTTAACTGAGAAACTGACGTGCAAGAATGTACAGCAATTTTAATAAGTTTGAACACGAGCATCGTTACAGTACAAATCCACAGAACTGAAATGTAGACGACAATGCTGAGGCTGACGCCGAAAAACCAACCTTAAGCATGAAAAGGTGCAACAGTAACTAATAATCGTAAGTAATTTGGGTCTCAGAAAGTGGTCCAGCAGTTAGACATCAGAAAATTGAGGTGTGACAGTAGTTCTATTGAGTGAGTGGTAATTAGTATTAATTAGATATGTTTTGCCAGAGAAAAGGGGTGTGAAAGCTGTAATGGGTGATTCAAAGCAACGACCAGATTACAAATGTCACGCACATAAAACCACTTTTTTACACACAGTAAACCGCATGCCCAGTTCACATGCAATACTTTACATTTTTACAAAAGAAAAATCCTTCAAACAGTGCCATCATTAGGAGGTTTAGTACAAAACACACAACCTTGTACTGAGAGAGAGAGAGAAAAACAACAAATAAAAGTGCATACAAGCAAATAACCTATTAGGGAACCCGTATTAACTCCTCTGCACTAATCACCTCTGGTTAGAATTAAACTCCTAACCCTCATTTGCATCCTTGAACAATAAAGCAGCATTTAAAATGAAAGTTACTAAATTACTAACCTAACCTGAGCCGGGATTAACATCACAAACCGAGCCAGCGAGGGACCATTTCGCAAAAGATCGCCCCAGGGTTTAATTCAAAGTGCAAATTATTTGTAATTTCTCAATAAATCATGCAAGGACTTCACTACTACGAAGTGTGGCAGAATGTCTTGAATGATGAAACTGGAACAGACCAATGCTAAAGACAAAAAAATATCTTCACATTGCAATATTCTTTCCATATGACAGGACTTCTGTGCCTTTTATATTCAGGAAAAGTCTACACTGAAAAAAATATGAAAATATGTTTACATTGGAACATTTGTGATGTGTTTAGCCATTCTGGTACTGATTAGTTGGTTGGTACTGTGTTTTCATTATTCAAGTGAGAAGCAGATGTGTCACAGGGGTGCAATGCTAGCACAGTTGCAATCACAATTAATAGAAATAAAAGGAGAAAGATCTCAAACATATTAATGGTCAGGTTTAGCTGTTAGCGCCTAAAACAAATGAGCAAAGCTTCTTTTTCCAGAGACATTCAACATCATATTAATGAGAAATCCACTGTAGAAGAGACAGGAAATGCTGGACTCAAAGTTCCAGAATGCAGTGCAGGTGCACCGAGTTACGACAGAGACTCAGCTTGGCGAAGTTTGGGAAGCTGATCTGTTGGGTTGTGTACAGATGAGGAGGCGAGAAAGCCGGACAGACTAAAGCACTAAAGCGCTGCTGCATCGCTCTCTTTGGAGCGAGGGCTAAATTGCAGTTGCACCGCTGGTAGTTGAATGGCATTGTGGGTAAATAAAAGTGAAGTAAATGTGATAAGTGAAAACAGACCAAAAAAAAAATGTAAACTTAATAAAGTCAACTCAGTTTCCTTACAAAAGAAATCACAAGAAGAGCACGTTATTTATAAAGATAAATATGCAAGCCATTCACAGTGGATTTTTCATTTAAGTTAATAAATAATAATGAGAACATTTAAAATTATAAGAAATGTCTGGACTGAAAGGGAACATAATTAATCAGTTCAAACTATTATGAACAAACTCCTCAACTTTCACCCTGAAGGCTGCTTACCAACAACAAGCTTTCAGCAGTGTATGAGTTACATTTCTGTACGTTATTAGTACAATCATCACCTTTTGCTTTATGAGTCGCTCCATTGAAAACTCACTGCATAAACAGTCTGGTTCCACAAATATCGATTTACACATCACTGCCCTACACAGGAGTCAACAAGTAGTCATTCATTGGTTAATGAGAGCTGAATTCACACATGAATTAATCATTTAGTGTGATTATTCCTCAGTGCCTTGCTAGTGCACGCAGTGGAACAACACACACAGTTTAGATCAAATAGTATTAATATGATTAATAAATAAGATTCTCAAATAAGATTATTCATCTTAGAAACATTAGCGACAGTAATGTTAAAATTTATTGATGCGAGAATGTCCTATTTTTGTTTTAATACTGGGTTTCAAACTTTACATCACAGTAGATTTTTAAAATTATTTTAGGAATAGTGGATATAATAATGCTTAGTATTTGTAATATGATTTTTTGAGAGGTAACTGGAATTTAAGAAAACGTTTCAACAGGCATTTCATTGAAATTTCTCTTACTTATAGCTTATCAATGACAACACTACTAGTTTCAGTGTAACCGAGAGAAAGTCGGTTACAAGTCCACAATAAAAAAAACAAAACTTAGTAATTACTATATCAAAAGGTGCCAACATTATTAGCAAGAGAATCCCAGTAAATAGGGACAGAAGTTTTAGGTAAGTTGGTGGACAGGATGGCTCCATGCGAACAGCAGCAGTTGAATTCATATAGAACTGTTGGCAGAAATGTTTGGATTTAGCAACCAGCTGAGTGTATAAGCTTTATACAGTGTACTGATTGACTGTGTGATTTTGGAGAGAATGTTGGGGTAAAGTTAGCTAGCTAATTTATTTTCGTCCAGATGTGCGCCAAGCAACAGTAAGAAAACAGCAAAAGGCTGGTGTGAATGCTAATTAATAATTAGAGGCGTCTCCAATTTTTCTACCAACCAAAGAGACCACGCACATACCTTCTTGGATTCTACTGGCTCATCTTTTACATCTAGCCTCCTTTCCCCTTCAGTGAGCTAAGAAATATTATTGCCAATGATCTGACTGCTGTATCCTGTATCGTCATAGCAACAGGTCAAAAATCATAAATGCCAAGGCTAAACCGTGTATGTTGCACCTCTGCTACACGCAATAAAAAATAACATGGTGTGTATGTTTTGTGCTGTTAGAAGAATACTGAAATTATGGCTATTCAAATGTTCACTGACAATGAACATTTTCTATCAGTCTGTCCCCATCATTAATCTGAACACCTGATCAAGCATGTTAACAGAGGGACGTGGTGAATTACACACTAAATTGGCTTTAAAAAAAATAAATAAATAAAAAATAAAAAATTATGGCTAATACCCAAGGTTATTATGGCAAATATTTCGTCCTATTCCATTACTTGTATGTATAAAGCGCACCAGCATCACACTCTAAAGCCCACATCAACATACTGTTTAAGAAACACACTTATTAGAGTGGGACATGAAGATGAAGCAGAATGGCACGAGCCCAGTAAAGGGGCATCAGTGTTGGCATCGGATGCTTCCAGGCACATGCTGAGGAGCCAGCAAGTCACACTGGTGGTGTGAAGAGGGGCACGCTTCACACCCCATTGAAATCCGGCAAGCAAAACAAAAGGGATTCATGGAGCTCGACATATTCAAGTGCAGCAGTGTGGGTTAGATGAACTAGAAGCCGATTTTGCCTCTGGTCATGGAGTAGCCCAGTTTGGCCTCGTTGTTGATGAAGGACATGATGCCCAGGTAGGTCTCGATGAGCAGCGGCCGCTCCAGCAGCAGCACCCCATTAGACCGGCCAGGGATGGGAAACTCCTTATGGGCTCTCTTTACCGCCTGGATCAGCTGAATTTTAAAGTTCTCCAGCTGAAGAACAAAATAGGAAGGTCACTGCAGCCAGCTGGGGATCTTTCAAAGCAGGATAACTGTGCACTGTACGTTTACTTTTATATACAGTATCTCACAAAAGTGAGTACACCCTTCATATTTTTGTAAATATTGTATTATATCTTTTCATGGGACAACACTGACGAAATGACACTTTGCTACAATGTAAAGCAGTGAGTGTACAGCTTGTATAACATTGTAAATTTGCTGTCCCCTCAAAATAACTCAACACACAGCCATTAATGTCTAAACCGCTGGCAACAAAAGTGAGTACACCCCTAAGTGAAAATGTCCAAATTGGGCCCAATTAGCCATTTTCCCTCCCCGGTGTCATGTGACTCGTTAGTGTTACAAGGTCTCAGGTGTGAATGGGGAGCAGGTGTGTTAAGTTTGGTGTTATCGCTCTCACACTCTCATACTGGTCACTGGAAGTTCAACATGGCACCTCATGGCAAAGAACTCTCTGAGGATCTGAAAAAAAGAATTGTTGCTCTACATAAAGATGGCCTAGGCTATAAGAAGATTGCCAACACCCTGAAACTGAGTTGCAGCACGGTGGCCAAGACCATACAGCAGTTTAACAGGACAGGTTCCACTCAGAACAGGCCTCGCCATGGTCGACCAAAGAAGTTGAGTGCACGTGCTCAGCATCATATCCAGAGGTTGGCTTTGCAGAATAGACATACGAGTGCTGCCAGCATTGCTGCAGAGGTTGAAGGGGTGGGGGGTCAGCCTGTCAGTGCTCAGACCATACGCCACACACTGCATCAAATTGGTCTGCATGGCTGTCGAAAGATGATGCACAAGAAAGCCCGCAAACAGTTTGCTGAAGACAAGCAGACTAAGGACATGGATTACTGGAACCATGTCCTGTGGTCTGATGAGACCAAGATAAACTCATTTGGTTCAGATGGTGTCAAGCGTGTGTGGCGGCAACCAGGTGAGGAGTACAAAAACAAGTGTGTCTTGCCTACAGTCAAGCATGGTGGTAGGAGTGTCATGGTCTGGGGCTGCATGAGTGCTGCCGGCACTGGGGAGCTACAGTTCATTGAGGGAACCATGAATGCCAACATGTACTGTGACATACTGAAGCAGAGCATGATCCCCTCCCTTCGGAAACTGGGCCGCAAGGCAGTATTCCAACATAACGACCCCAAACACACCTCCAAGACGACCACTGCCTTGCTAAAGAAGCTGAGGGTAAAGGTGATGGACTGGCCAAGCATGTCTCCAGACCTAAACCCTATTGAGCATCTGTGGGGCATCCTCAAACGGAAGCGCAAGGTCTCTAACATCCAGCAGCTCCGTGATGTCGTCATGGAGAAGTGGAAGAGGACTC
The DNA here is from genome assembly GCA_023630585.1 of Cranoglanis bouderius. Taxonomy (NCBI): domain Eukaryota; kingdom Metazoa; phylum Chordata; class Actinopteri; order Siluriformes; family Cranoglanididae; genus Cranoglanis; species Cranoglanis bouderius. The sequence continues at coordinate 7,118,305 of CM042549.1, forward strand.
AACTGGCAACCTGTGAAGCTCTGGTGAACTCCATGCCCAACAGGGTTAAGGCAGTGCTGGAAAATAATGGTGGCCACACAAAATATTGACACTTTGGGCCCAATTTGGACATTTTCACTTAGGGGTGTACTCACTTTTGTTGCCAGCGGTTTAGACATTAATGGCTGTGTCTTGAGTTATTTTGAGGGGACAGCAAATTTACACTGTTATACAAGCTGTACACTCACTACTTTACATTGTAGCAAAGTGTCATTTCGTCAGTGTTGTCCCATGAAAAGATATAATAAAATATTTACAAAAATGTGAGGGGTGTACTCACTTTTGTGAGATACTGTACATTTGCTAGCTTGACTGATGCTTTCAAGCAAAGTGATTTAGAATTGACACAAGATACAACTGAGCAGTTGAGATTAAGGGTCTTGCTCAAGGACCCACAGTGGCAGCGCTGGAATTTGTAGCTCAGAGCCTTACCCCCTAAGCCACATTAAATTAGTAAGATTCAGTTTAGACATGTACAATGCAATAAGTATACTCATTTTCATACTCGTTTTCAAAATTACTGAAGATAATTGTTTGAAGAGCAAACAATTTGGTTTGTGGATTTACCTGGCAAAGGGAAGCCACCTTTTCATCAGCGTGGGCCATGGGGTGCTCTGTGAAGGTGGCATAGGGCATGTCAGTGGACCAGGGGTTCCAGCGGTTTAAGAAAGAAGGCCTCGGTCGTTTATCCCAATGTATGCGAACGCCACTGCCCTCTCTCCTGTAGACCGACACGGACAACAATCGATTTCTGATTTTAGTTGATCCAGGGTTTTAAAAGACTACACTGGTGTGAGTCATTAATAATGCGTAAAAACAACGGAGTAATCATGAACATGAATCTACAAATAGCATAACATCATATTTAACAGCATAAAAACAGATTGCCAGACACTGAGGTTGTCTTTTCTGCTTCATGTCCAAGCAGAACACAACACTAACACACTAAAAGATAATGGCTATAGAGGTCAAATTTGTTTGACTAGCAAGACAGAACACTGCGACACTTTTGCTGTCTGATTATTTGGATCAGCATGTGAAACACCAAAACAGGGCCTTGGGATCTCTATACAGGATTGACTCTGTTATTTAGAAAAGGGGAAGTATTAATTGTTTTGTCTGGGGACCTTATATATGTGGCACTGATGGTGTTCGAAAGATCAGAGGTCATTTTAAAAAAGCATGATTCACACATCCTTCTCTCCACCCTCATATGGCCTTACTTATTCAGAGATTTTGGTGGAAACTCGAACTCTCCGACTGAAATGGTGTCCACAGCGTTTAAGGAAATTCTGATGACCTGCTGACACAGCAAGTTTATGAAGTCATATTTGCAAATCAGAAGGGATCTGCAAAACACCACAACACAGCAGACATCAGCACACTAAGAGCTGTTCAACTCCGCTGGTAGGTTAATACATAACAAGAAGAACTTCCTTTCTCACCTCTCGGTTATGAGCACCAGTCTCTCCTTTTCATTGTTCCAGTGATCAACTCTGTAGAGAAAGTACACCAGGTTGGTCAGACTTAGCTGAAATCCGTATGATCACGACTGTGAGTTCAGAATAAAACAATATATATTTTCATATGATCTCCAAAACCAGTCTTACGTTGAATATGTATTTTAAAATGACATATAATCCATGTTGGCTGTGCAATAGGTTATTTTATTGATATTTAAAATTACAGGATGTAGGATTTTGGAATGTCACCCTTTCTAGTATTACTGCAAGCTGCTTACAGAAGAATGTTTTGCAATGTAGGTTACAACATCAAACTGACTCTTACTCACAGCAATATATTTGCTGTTTACTCTCTCAGCTCTCTCACGCGTTCTCTCCTCTACAAATTTCCTGCCAACTCCAACCCAACAACCGACACAAAGCTGACTGTAAATAACATGATTGTGAAGGTAATCCTGCATCATAACTGCACCTCATAGGTCATACAACTATTTAAATGATAATATGCTAAACAGCATTATGCATAGAACAACATTTACACTTTCCCAAAACATCCTCTAGTATTATTTTGAAGTTTGCCTGTTTGGCATACACTAGAGCACAAAATTTCTAAATCAGAACCAAATTTCCAGGCTTAAGCCTTTTCGATCTCACTCAAACAACTAGTTTAATTTTATGATGGACAACATGTACAAGTCTTGTGTTTCACACAAAGTATGATTAAGGTAAGAGCCAATGAGTGAGCTAGGAAAAAAATGAAAATGTCCTGTAATGTGGAGCACAGAGACAAGGACAATCTTGTAAAACAAAGAATGAGGTCTGTCCCCTCCCCCCCAAACAACATCTCGATCCTGTTCGCAATTTCTCCTTCTTACACTTTGTGTTTTGTCTATAAACACACACAAAACACTCCAGAGCCATCTTTGTTTGTGTAACATGGTAGCACAATCATGCTACTTCCCTTGAAATTTGGGATTAATCAAACTGCATGTAATATAGAGTAATAATTATGAGATGCCGTCCATTTTCAACATCTTTATCATGAAATGAGGTAATGAAAGAAAAGACAACTCACTCTGCTACGAGCCACACACTCAGAACCTCGCCGTCTTCTGAAGGCAAAGCCACTGTGCGGATATCGTTCACCGCCTGCTCTATGGTTCCTGGCTAGAGAACAAAAAAACATGAGGTAAATATCAAATGCTGTCATTTACCTATTGGTTATTAAAACAATACTTTACACCAATCATATACAACTTGACACCATGGTAGGACTGTGAACCATAATTTGTTCTCAGATAGCACTGTTAGAATCAGCCTGAGGTTAAACCAATCTTACATCTTTACTAAAGAAAACTGAATTAAAAATGTTAATCAAAATGTACACTGATTCTTGCAGATGCACCAGGAAAAATGGGCAAGCGTAAGGATCTGAGCGACTATGACAGTTCCAAATTGTGATGCCTAGTTGACCTGGTCAGAGCATCTCCAAAACAGCAGGTCTTGTGGGGTGTTCCCGGTATGTGGTTATTAGAACCTACCAAAAAAGTGGTCTGATGAAGGATAACTGGTGAACCGGAGACAGGGTCATGGGCGCCCAAGGCTCATGGATAGCCTGTGTGGTCCGACCCTACAGAAGAGCTACTGTAGCACAAACTGCTGAAAAGTTAATGCTGGCTATGATATAAAGGTGTCAGAACACACAGTTCGTAGCTTGCAGCGTACGGGGCTGCATAGTAGCAGACCGGTCAAAGTGCCCATGCTGACCCCTGTCCACCATCGAAAGCACCTACAATGTGCATGTGAGCATCAGAACTGGACCATGGACCAGTGGAAGAAGGTGTCCTGGTCTGATGAATCATGTTTTCTTTTACATCATGTGGAAAGACGGGTGCATGTGTGTCGCTGACCTGGGGAAGAAATGGCACCAGGATGCACTATGGGAAGAAGACAAACCGGTGGAGGCAGCGTGATGCTCTGGGCAATGTTCTGCTGGGAAACCTTGGGTCCCGGCATACATGTGATGTTACTTTGGCACGTACCACCTACCTAAACATTGCTGCAGACCAAGTACACCTCTTCATGGCAACGGTATTCCCTAATGGCAGTGGCCTCTTTCAGCAGGATAATGCGCCCTGCCACACTGCAAAAATTGTCCAGGACCGGTTTGAGGAACATGACAAAGAGTTCAAGGTGTTGACTTGGCCTCCAAATTCCCCAGATCTCAATCCGATCGAGCATCTGTGGGATGTGCGGGACAAACAAGTCCGATCCATGGAGGTCCCAACTCACAACTTGCAGGACGTAAAGGACCTGCTGCTAACGTCTTGGTGTCAGATACCACAGCACACCTTCAGAGGTCTCGTGGAGTCCATGCCTTGACGGGTCAGAGCTGTTTTGGCAGCACAAGAGGGACCTACATGATATTAGACAGGTGTTTTTAATGTTATGGCTGACAGGTGTATGTGTTTATAAGTAGAGAATGGAAACCATGTGTTATGAAAAGGTTTAGCATAGGCATTAAAACCAAACATTTTATAGAGACGATGTGGAGCCATTTGGATGATTTTTTTTTCAGGTTACATTGGTTCTTCAATTTCACACACAAGTTGCATAGAAACGGGGTTAATAAAAGGATGAAAACTGTCAATGAAACTATCTGATGCTTAAAAAGTCACCAGACAAGAAATGTAGTGATGTTTGAAAATGTAGGGAGTAGAAAGTAAAGATTATTTTAAATGTAGTATTTTTTTTAAAGAGTTATACTGAGTTATTTTTTTTTAAGAGTTAAACTGTTATACACCTTTGTGTAATTTTACATATAAATGCATGTCAGTCTTACTAAAGCAAGAAAATGCAAAGCACAAAAAGCAGAGTAATATTTTGCTAAATTGTATTTTGTAAATACATAATTATATAATATTTGGAGAACAATATTTATTTTATAAATTGTAAGGGAACACCTTTACACAGGGCACTAAAATTTTAATCTTATTGACAACTTGTCTGAAGTATCTGATAGCTATTATGAGGTAATTTAAAGCAGAAGCTAACATTGATAATAATTACAGCTAGCTATACAGTTATAATTAGCTACCCTGCTTTACACACCGGTTATTAATAAACTAATAAACTACTGTTTATTCGTGTTCTGTGTGGTTCTTACCCTAAACACGAAGTAATCCTTCACTTTTGCGCGCATGGTTGGGTTTTGGACATGAAAAGGCGTGAGTTTCTGGAGCGGAGAGCAGCAGGCTACAGCAGCTCCGAAGCCGAGGATAGGTTGGGCCTCAGGCCCCGGACTGAACGCCAACTCCAGCCCGTCGAGCGCGTCCTCAACCCCGTCGGGGTGAAGAACCGCAGCCCCTGGACTCTCCGGCTCCACCGTGTCATTCAGCTGAAGCATATTATTCTAAAAGTTTATAACTAACTGCAATGATAGCTTTATTTTAGCTCAGTTTAGCTAATTACAGCGCTGTTGTATTTCTTCAGGAGAAAGCAGCAGGCTCTCTGCAGAAGCTTGTTTTGCTTAGTGGGGAAACACCCACATGCTCCACTCTTAAAGCCACATTCACCTACAGAAATCACTGTAAATAAACTACTGTAAATAAATCAGTGTTTACTGAAATTCCTGCAGCTTTACTTAGGCCACATCTGGTCTGTTTACAAATTAAAGTCACACTTTTGTGTTTGTATAACGGTGCGGTTTTGAAGATGACTATCGGGCAAGTTTCACTTGCAAACAAAAAAGCTATTTTAATAAATCTCTGATTATTATTATTTTTCCCCTTTGAAACAATAAATCCAGACAGGTTGCCTCAAACCTATACACTCAACCAGAAACTTTCATCTGTTGTGATTAGAGTTAAAGAAGCTTTGTGGGGCCCTCTGCTGCCTGCTAGGTGAACTGTAAATAAGAAATAAAACATTATGTGACATGCTGTTTTAGGAAAATAATCAACGACGGAGTGGCTCGAAATGAAGCAGTTACTATTACTACACCGAAGTTGATTATTTTCCAATAGCAGCATAAAAAGTTTTATTCCTCTTATACCTTTTATTTGTCAACCCTGTTGAAAAAAAACACACAATAGAAACCCTCATCAAGTTCAAGTTTATCAAAATTGTAATGGTTTTAATGGTTATAATGGGAATTGTATTGGTTTAATGGAGACTGTAATGGTCCCTGTGGGTCTCTACTGGTAATAAGTTGCCTTCTATTGGTGGCATGTTATGTCTAGTGGATACCATTAAGAACCAATAATGGTAATGTGGTTAGCTGATGGTTTGTAATGGTATTTATAGTGGAATTTCTGTGATTTCTGGTTTCTATTGTTGTTTTTTTAGGAGGGAACTCTAAAATTTTCTATTTAGTAAACATTGACATTTATTTATAGTCACATAATGTCCATGAAAGTTAGTTCCTGTTATCACTTACGTTACAGCAGTTCCTTCCCCAGCATCTCCTTTTTCTTTCTCTTGAAGGCAATAAGCAAAAAACACACAGCTTGTCATCCATCCATTTTCTGTACCACTTATCCTCCTATCCTCCACAGGGTTACGGGGAGCCTGGAGCCTATCCCAGGGGACTTGGGGCACGATGTAGGGATGCCAATCAGCCTACAGCGCATGTCTTTGGACTGGGGGAGGAAACCGGAGTACCCAGAGGAAACCTCCCTAGCATGGGAAGAACATGTAAGCTCCACGCACACAGGGAGGAGGTGGGAATCAAACCTCAAAATCTGGAGGTGTGAGGCAAACGTGCTAACCACTAAGCCCCCGTGCCCCACAGCTTGTCATGTTACAGAGGAACTGCAAAGCACAAAGCCCTTCCCGTGTCAGAAAACGTACCGATTGTTTTGTTACTCCTTTTTAAATGTTAAATCAACATCTCCTCACAGAAAACATCCACTATACCCGTCTCTGTGGATGAGCTGTGACTACAGAAATGAGGAAGTGTTAGAACGACCACATTAATATAAATCTGTGATGTGAATTACAGTCAGTATTACTGCCAGAGCTGCTGTTATGGAAAATTAATCAATACTTTCTGACCAATCAGATTTGAGAATTCAACTGCAATGTGATATAACTGCTAGTTAAAACATTAACTAGCACTGAAGTGACCCAACCCACATTGTTAAAATTAATTCTGCCACATGAGTTGCATTTTAAGGAACAATGTAATGTAAAGAGAAGGCTGAGATAAAGAAAATACCACGGTCAGTTGCATGACAATGTTATGTGTAACAGTTTTTTAATACAGCTCTAGAAATACTTTCAACTTCACCTTTAATCAATTAGGCTGGCCTTCGATTACATAGTATTCTATTACATATTATTGCGCGATATGTAGGCTTCCGAGATTCCCGGCAGACTTCACAGACCGTAAATAGAGTGAGATTTTATTGAGAAATGTTATTCATGTCAAAATTCAAGCAACAATGAAGACACAGCTGAAGTAAAAGGGGAAAATGAGAAGAAGAACCAGACAGGTCTGGAAAGCTGCTCAGAAAGAAAGAAAGCCACACAGAGCTAGACTTCATCAGATTGAAAGGTAAACAGTGATCACTGAGGCAGAGGAGAAAATAAGGATCTCTGCATGAAGTCCATCAAAACTGTGAGAGGAGATAGCAGACCAAGAGACAGTGAAGATGGAGCAAGAGACGTGCAAGTCATCGAGGTTAAATGGCGGTGAAATTGAAGAGCACGGTGGGAGAGGATCTGAGACACGTCTTTACTTGACTACGTGAACCAAGTCGACTGTAGATGCAGAAAATCCTGATTTAATCATGTTTCACACACACACACACACACACACACACACACAAGTGAAAAAAGGCAGAATTCATATAAAAAGCACACAGGTTTTTATTGCATATCAATTTCATGTATAAATTCTTCATAACATTGGAAAGATTACATTTGGTATACATATCTATTCTACAGAATTAACATCAGAATCATGTCTTTTCCATGAAATTTCTCTAAAGTACATCTTCAATAATCACAAGCATCAAAAAAGAACTGCAATTATCAGAATTTCCATTATTATTCTACAATCCTTTCTTTTTTTTTTCATTATTTCTCTCCCACAAGCATAATGTTTAAATGAATAACCATCTGCCTGTTGCAGGTAAGGCAGTTAACAGGACTTAAAGTCAAACCTACTAACCTAACCACATGTACAATAAGTGCATCTACAAACTCAGTATTTTTTATGACCTTTTTTTTTTCTCCTTTTTAATTTAAGATACACGTTTCACAAATGGACACCATTATGACCGCTAAAACACAAGTCATGCACAACAGTTTCTTTCAATAAACAGAACAGAAGCGATATACAACTCATATCCAAATGAAACAAGCACCATCTATTTTCAAACCCATGTTTTAAAACAAATTTGCAGACGAATGCGACATTTTATTTTTTTGAACACTATACAGTTTTTCGAGGAACCGTAACGAATTACGGTTTTACGTTTGTTTTGTGTTGTAACAGTGGGGGGAAAATACAACAACTTCTTTATCGAGACCAGTTTGTGACCAATCGTGCGTGGATCGGCTTCTCCAACACCTACAGCGCTTGCTTATTACAGTAGTATGTGACATCATGAACCTCGACATATGCAGTATGATTAAATATCTCCAGCTAGGCCAGTTTAAGCGTGGACAGCTAGCTACCGTGTCAAAAAGTAAGATGACACAGAGTCGCCATCTAGTGGCAGATAATTATAACAGTTCCCTATGATAGTAAAGAAGTAAATTCTTTCTATTGAGGGTGGTACACAATGTGTGGTTCATAATGTTTAGCCAAATGTGTGACTCAGTGTTCATGTATAAAGTGTGGCTGAAGTGCTTGTTTAAAACCAAGTGGCTTTATTTGGAGATTTGGGGGGGGGATGGGGGGGGGGTGAGAAGCAGTACTTAGGGGACAGATGCGGACTAAGAGATCAGGAGTGCTGTGTATTTAAGTGCTATTTGCACACATTATGCAAAGACAGTAAAAGAAAAGGCTGTGATGGGAGAAGTAATAATGACAGATCCGACTTTTTTTTTCCTTTAATCGCCATCCGAAGAAAAAAAGTAATGCTAGAGGTTTGACACATTAGCAACACATTGAATCTATTCTACACATTCATCATGAGCTTGTGTTTAGTTGTTGTCTTTATTTGTACGATTCATGCGCTGGATTCACAGTTCAGTAGAGTTGCACGAGGACTCCTGAGTCCTGGCACTTGGGTAACATGCGCGTTTTAAGGGCTGTGCTTCCTGCTCAAGCCCGAACTACACTCACATATCAGCGTTAGAAATAGAAATTTCCCAGCTCACCGTTTGATCCTGTTGATTTAATCCCATTCCAGCCCCTTCGATTAACAGCAGCTGCTTATGTTTGTAAGAAATAAGATTGAATTTAAAAAAAAAGAGAGAGAGAGAGAGAAAACACAACACAGTTGCATTCAAGGTCCACGCTTCTAGCTTTGTGCTGATGGTTTGTGGGATGCCAACACATACTTTGGATTCTTTTTGGAAACAGTGGCTGTTTCCTACTCAACACACAGGACTGGAAGCTGTTCGAGAGACTGACACGGCCATTCTTTCACTGTATTTAAAGCGTGTAGACTAAAACCAAAAGCAAAACTGACTATAGCAGTACAAATATAATGCCCCACCATTCAAGTGACCTGATGCTTTAATCAAAAGTTTCATTAAAAAAAAAAAAAAAAAAAATCCAACCATTTGTTCAATATCACACACTGTATGTACAGTTTAAAATGGTCGAGCAAGTGAAAAATAAAAACAAACCTCACAATGAACACAAGCAGACTGGTGCCGACGCCAAAGTTATAAATAAAATAGTTGATTTTGTCATTTACATTTTGGCATACCGGTCTCTATACAATATCCTTCAGAGCATCATGAGATTAAAAGTCTCAGTCATAGATTTAATTCCTTCAACAACTGGGTGAAACTGGGTCAGTTTTTCTTTTCTTTTCTTTTTTTTTTTTTTTGTCTAGAATATTTTTTTTTTTCCTATAATGATGAAACAACTAAAATAAATAGAAATCAAATGCACCTCAAATCAAATACATAGAGTGAGCAGGCAATAAGAGAGAAAAAACAACCCTACTAAAACAGCATAAAAATAACCACTGGGAAATAAAAATAAATGATTGTCCAAGAAAAAAAAAAGGTTATTTGGCACACAACACTCTTTGCTATGAATTTTGAAATCATTTTGTACATCTTACAACATTATCATACAAATTTGGTCCTTCACTAAATAATTATATTAACAATTTAAGCACAGATGTGCTCGAAAGAAAACAATACTGTTGATCAAAGAACAAATCACATACAAAAAAAAAGAGTGTTTCGAATGCATGAGAACGTTGGGAGGAGAATAATTTAATGCTTCAAAAGAAAATAAAAAAAACTGTGTACAGTTAAAATGGTGATTATGACAGTAACAAGGTTAAGGTGATATGTTGAGTTGAGCAGCCATGCTTTGAGCTTTGCTTCTGTTCAACCACTCTGATGATGATCAACACAATCAAAGAGGAGGGATGTGATTAGCAGTGGATGTGATTCTGTTTATTTCTATGGCTCATCTGATTTAAAAATATATATATTGTGTTAATTCTGATCCATTTTGTAAATTAGTTCTACAGTGCAGTTTATGGAGACATCTAGAAAACACATAGAGCTGTTCAGTTATCTGTTCAGACCCTTTCTTGGTACGGCAATATGCGCTCTTGTGGTCTGATCGTGCCACTGCATGGAATATAGTTTGGGGACTCGATCGGATCAGTTTGGATCAGCATACATGACAAAAATACCTTCCATTTCCTTTTTCTTTCTTCTGTCGTCACTTTAATAAGCATGGCTGTCCTAATGAGAAATGATGAATGAGACAGATTTGTGATGTCACGGGGATACATGGGGTTTTTCCAAGACCGAGTTTCCAAGGAGAAAACTGCAGATTGAGCTTTAAAACAGATTGTACAGTGTGGAGTGGTGTGGTCAGTCTTTTGTCTCTCTGTTGTGGAAAGGAGATATCTACAGCTCTACTGGTTCACGTCTCTGTTTCAGCTAACAGTCTTTGAGCTAAGCTCCTCCCCCTTTTCCCAGTCGAAGTGGTGATTCGTCTACTGTAAGCATCACTGGACTTCATGTGCTATTGTAACACATGCATCTCCTTCGTGGTGGTGTTTACCCATTCCTACTGCCCACTCTCTCTCTCTCTCTCTCTCTCTCTCTCTTTCTCTCTCTCTCCTCCTCCTCCTCTCCCTCCAACCACTCCTCATATCCTTGCTCTCTGGGCTTAGATGTGGTTGAGTGGGTGAAAGGAGCTGGTTTCTGAAGGGCCTCCTCCCATGTTCAGCCAGGCATCTAGTGAGTTCTGGGAGGATGGATGCAGGGGGTTGTTCTCCGACAGAGACAGCATCATTGCATAAGCCTGCGGGAGGTTGGGGGCACACATAAGAGCAACATGTTTAACCTAGTAGACTCTGCAAAGCATTGCAAATCTGATTCAAATCTTTAAAGGAGCAGTTTGTAATTTTTAGAGCCCTCTGCTGGCTGTGAGGTGAACTGCAACAAAAATACTGACATGCCTTCTCCCCAAAGCTCCTCTGTTGAATGTATGTATGCATTTTGAATGGCAGATCTGTACTGGATGGGGCGGAGTTCATTTCCGGAGTAAATGTTCAAGTTCAAGTTCAGTTTATTTGTATAGCGCTTTTAACAATGGACATTGTCCCAAAGCAGCTTTACAGAAGTATATAAATTCAGGACATAGATTTTAAATTTATTAATTTATCCCCAATGAGCAAGCCAGCGGCGACGGTGGCAAGGAAAAACTCCCTGAGACGATATGAGGAAGAAACCTTGAGAGGAACCAGACTCAAAAGGGAACCCATCCTCATCTGGGTAACACCGGATTATAAATAAATAAATCTCTTCTATAAATGTACCAGTACCACATGGTCAAATAGCAGTTGTGAGACCATGAAAATTCATTACAGTTTTTATATGAAGTCTGTTTTGTTGAACTTCACCACTGTAATCTGTAAAATGTGAAAAGACACTTGAAATTAAGACTAAAGATACATTATCTATCTATCTATCTATCTATCTATCTATCTATCTATCTATCTATCTATCTGTATATATATAAAGTAGAAAATCTAAAGATTACAAACTGCAACTTGCATCATGGAATATTATAAAGCAAATAATAAGTTAGCAGTTTTGAGTCTATATGGTGTTACAGTTAGAAGACAAAAGGGCAAGTGTTAGTTATTACAATGTTATTTAGTTATCCTGTGGACATTAAAATAGAGGAAGAATGTAAGAAACAGAAGAGAAGTTCATTCCTGATTCTTTTCATAATGCAGTCAAATGCAGTATATTATAAACTTCCAGAACATCTTACAAAAGCAATCCCTCTATAGCTGATGGTTCTGTAATAAACCTCAAGCGTAACTTCTACTATACAACCCTGAATTTCCCAAAATTAGTGGGTCAGCATATTGACACAAATGAAGTGACCCCACACTTTGTGCCTTAGGTGGGTGCAAAGGCATACCTGGGTTTTAGCCTGCCTCAAGAGTGTTTCTTTCAGCGCCTCAGATTCTAAGGAGGTGTTAAATATGTCTTTAACGTCAAACGGCTCGTCAGCAGGCTTATGGAGCTCCAGGCCCTTTGGAAAGCCAGGCAGAGGCTCCAGATCTAACAGGCCTGCATCCTCCTCAATACACCTGCACCAGGAAGGAGGGACGAGGGGTTGGGAAGAGGGGAGGGAACCCTCAGTTAGCCCAATCAGAACGGCTGTTGGAGCCGGATAAGCCGTGATTATGTGGCGCATGCACATGGTGTTAATGGAGGGATGGCGTGGAGTGATGGTGTCACAAAGTGCACGTACAAGCAGGTAGAGTAATACACAACCATGCACAACTAGATATCATACAGCTGTTAGTTTCAACCAAGCAGTCTCAATACCTATCTGTACTTTGGACAGTTTCCGGAAAAAAAAAAAAAAAGATCTGAATTTTTTTTTCCCTCTCTTATTTTAATTTTTTATCATTTACCTTGTAAAAGCAATAGAGAGTTGGTAGAGAGTTATTCACTATAACACGCTCCCTAACAGGCTGAGCAATTTCAGTACCTCCATTTTAATAAGAGGTTTAGGAACATTAGAAAGGTTTTTTAGAAAGGTTCTTAAACTATTCAGCATACCAAAAAGAAAAAGCAGGAGGCTGAAACCAGAGAAGTCAGGCAAAATAAGAAACAGTAGTGAACACTGCAGAGTGGACTATGTTGAACACTAGTCATGTTAGTGTTTGGAAGTAAAGTTAAATTTGGGATAAATATTAGTGGCATCACTAAATAAGGGAGCAGATATTATTGGAGGAAACGTGTGTCAGCCTGAATTCATCTTGATTCATCAAAAAGAAATGATAGAACCCTTATTCCTGTGCTTGTAATGTAATCAGACTCATCTCTTACAAACATGTTAGAGAATATGAAAACCAACAAATGCAGCAAAAAAAGACATAACCTGGTGTTCACTTTATTTCTTATCATGCGAATAATTTACTCTTCTTTCCACATATGAATGGTAGAGTGCTCTTATGGACATGAAAGATGAAAGAGATCTATTCAGGTGAGAAGCGAAGGTGATCTGTCTTACCTGCGTGGGTGTTCGTAGGTCATGGAGAGCGGAGCGGCTTCCTCGTCATCGTCGTAAGTGCCTTGCACCATGGTGGTGGGAGAAGTCATCTCATCCTGGGACTTTTCTGTTAGTGAGCCTTCCTCATCTTCATCATCTCCCTCTGCCTCCTCTTCCTCCTCCTCGAGCTTGGAGTCCGTGATGGCGTGGCTCTCAGGACGCTCGTCCTCCGTCATTTCTGACCTGGAAAAGTCCCAGATGAAATGTGGGTCAAGATTATATGGCTTATGATTTAGTTCAGTTTATGTTGGCTTATACAGTATAATTAAGAAATCCTTACAATGGTCTCTATTAAAAAAACAGGAATAGTAATCTATTAAAATCAATCAAGAACTAACATGACTTCCAAATCTATCATTTTGCCTTTTTTTTTTTTTTTTTAATGTGCCCTCTGAGCACAGATATTACATACAGACCTGGTATTGAAGTCTACATTTGGCGCAGTACATTGAGGTTTGACTACTACAACATAAGCTCATATAACTAAATGAGCTTACTCCATCTCTCCTCAGATGGACTATTTTAGCCTCGGAGGCCTGTGATGGCAGATCTACTGTCATAGACCGACTGCCGAATATCACCACTGTGTACCATGTTCCAGCCACCCAATTACTATCCATCATTGCTGAATGACCTGTGATTTCCCTGCCAGGCCTTAGCCTGAAAACATGCAGGGCCCCCGAATGACAAACACACACATTCTGTAATTAACGACAGACGTTTTTGGCAATGATAAATTAGCTAATCCCAGAAAGGCGAGACGGGCCAGTCCAGGAGGGTCAGATCCAATCATCACAGCCTGTCTCGCTGCCACAGAGTTCCACAGAAAACGGCTGTTCTGCAAAGTACCTATCAGCACCATACCGTTCCATTACTACTCTCTCACTTTTACATGGTCGCTCTTTTGCTCTTTTCAAACCTTCCAGTTCTTCAAGCGGTCATGATCTCACTGCTTTTACAGAGTCTGTCCCTGCAAGTTGTTTTGCCTTCAGAGTAGTCCATCGGAGCAGACTATAATGACAAGCGTTCAGGAGAGAGGCATCAGCTGGCTATGTGAGGGGTGGACTTATGGAGAAAAAAAAAGGAAATGGGAGACTCAAGAACGACTGCTTGTTTTCCATTTTCCGTCGAGCTTAAATATCCCATAATCAAATTGGGCCCTGGCTCAGGAGAAAGTCCATGGCGTGCGGAAGACATTGACAGGCCTGCCACAGACCTGTGCTTTGTCTCTCAGTCTAAACATGTCAGAAGATTGTTTGCCTTAGCTGGAGGGAGGAGATGTGGGGCTCCATCAATGTAGTGCACAGATAAATGCCTCAATCTGAGGGTCCCCAGGGACGGCTAAACATGAAAGTCTGTCTCAAGCCCAAAACACCCCCTAATCTGTCACGACCAGTCAGAGGGGGCCAGACCGGACACACTACTTAACCACCATCAGTCCAACAGTGCCCACCTCCAACACTAGCAAATTCCCATTCTTTTCCGACAAAAGCAGAAGGAGGACAGACAGAAAGGAAGTGTGGAGGAATGCACTGTCATCTCCAACAGACTGTCACGTCCGTCAAAACAGAATCAAAGAAACTAAAAGAACCAGATGGAATGACAACTAAATATGGAGGATGATAGAGAGACAAGGAAATGAATGATGCAGGGAGGACTCAGAGGAGCAGTGATCCTGCAGCTGCCTGTCTGTCTCGACTGCAGCGATTTGCCATGAGACAGAAAACAGAGCACTTATTTGAATTACAGATATTAAAATGCCAGGCTTGCTGTTTCTAGACAGGGACAAGACTATTGATCCCAGATGGCAGAGTGAGAGCTTTCATGTGTCTGGATGAGGCAAGGGTATCGAGGCTGAAATTGGGCAGGACCATTATATGTCATAAGAAGAATTCACGCATCTGTGTTTTTATTCACACAGACATGGCAAAACTGCTTCACAGAACATTTCTTGAAATCTGAGTGAGTTTGCCCAGCCAGCTCTGAACAGAACTCAATTCACACACACTCATATCTGGCAGCAATGATTTTATTCGGTGTTCCTGATCTGCCCAGCACATATATGGCGTGTAATATCAGATACAGGTCTCTGAAATGTTGCACCTCCTTCTCTGCAGTTTTAAAGGGAAAGTTGTGCAACCAAATGTGCAGATTTAGGATTGCACAGTAAGCACATTCCACATGCAGCCACTAGGGAGCAGGCTTTAACCTCACAACAGACTCAGTTTAAAGACTCTAATCTTGCCTGAGTTATGCTCTCGGTTACTATAGCTTCAAAACACAACGGGAATGTGTGTGATATGCATTTCTACCTTTTCTCTGAGGAGCTGCAGGCCTGGTTCAGCTCGCTATTGGAGATGAAGTTTCTAATCTCTGAGAAATAGGAGTCCTCTTTTTCGTCTAAAAGTGCGTGATTGTCAGGTTCAGAGTTTGGAGAGGAGATATTTGTTCCCAAATTCGAGAGAATCCCAGAGTGCTGGCTCACTGCCACACAAACAGAACAGAACAGAGAGAAACAGACACAGAGGTTGTTACTCGTTGTGTTTACAGTATATAACCCCACACATAAATATATCATCTATTTCATAGCACCAAGATTATTTCGGCCTATATTATATTACAGAAGATTGGTCGAGACAACAGAGTACCCTTTGACTAGTGTGTAAAGGATATGTTTACCTGGGATATTCTCATGCTCGTGTTTCTTTAAGTGGCGGTCCAGGTTGGTCTGCTGACCAAAGCATCGGTTACACAGGTGGCATTTGAACGGCTTCTCTTTATTGTGAATGTTGCGAACGTGTCGCTGGAGGTTGGACGAGATGCTGAAGGAACGGTCACAGTATTTACATCTGCAGAGAGAGAGACATGAACAGAGACAGGGAAGGGGAGGGGGGTGAAACAGAGAATTAGAACCCTAAATGAGGTCCCTGTTCAGCTATATAAACAGCAATCACTAGCTGTAGAATGCCTCAGTATAAACATGACCAACACATTACAGGCAATTGGGCTCTTTAGGTGGGGACACATTTGTCATTGCAGCTCTGACAGTGAAATCAGAGCATAGGCAGCACTCTTCGCCTCCATGGTTTTTTTTTCCCCCCCTTAAATTTCTTAAGCCAGTTTTAAATGACTAGGACCTGTAATGAGTGGGAGTCAGACCTGCTGACATTTATAAATATGTAACTTACAGAATGAATGTCCAAATATGACAACATAATTTTAAAACACACATAGTCACAGCCGTCTGATGACTTGTAAATTGCATATGTGCTTAGTGAAGCAACTTTCTTTCACTGAGTAACATTTGAGAGTGAATTGAATTACTCTGTGAATTGAATTGTGCTGTGAATTACTCCACCCTGTGGCTAAGAATGGCACTGCCTCTAGTGTTAACATGTAGGTGTAGCTAGAGAAAAGACTATAACGATGATGGTTCTCAAACTTGTCCTTAGGGCCCCCCAAATGGTACACGTTTTTGCTCTATGCCTGTGTTGTGTGAGTTGGGCTTGAGCACAAATGTGGATGATCTTAGGGGCCCTGAGGACTGGTTTGAGTACCACTGGCTTAAGCATCTTTATAGATTTCTCTAATTTACACCAGAAAGGAGATATGGCTCCAAACAAAGCTTCCTGCAGTACTGATTTCCCAATTCAGACTGAATATTATAAGAATGTTCAATTATTCTAAACAGGTTCTACAAATAAATAAAAACTACTTAGAACTTAGAACTGTATTATTTAGAGGATGTTCTGCTAATATAAAATTGTTAACTGGGTTGATGTATAACTTTAAAAAATCAACCCAAAGTCATTTTTTTTCTTATCTTATTTCCTTTCCTCAGTGCAAAACGAATTCCAAAATGAACCGAGCTTCTTCGTTCCCTCTTTGCAAAAGATGAATGTGATCCTAATTCTCTCTTTCTTTGTTCGGCCTAATGATTTAAATTAAAGAGGAGCCTAAAGTGTATTAACTAGAGCATTAACTTACTATAGCCTGGATGGGACTCTTCAGTGACTTGTGTGTACAAGTGTGTTTCTGGCACTGAGTAACTAGCCCTGAGGGCTATGGCTTAGGCTCCTCCAGTACGTCTCTTTGGCCTACTTGTTTGCGACGACAGCCCATCCAGAATAGGCCGGAGAACATCAATTTAATGTGCTGATAAACAAACACGATGGCGAGGTCGTGTCAAGAGCCCCGCCGGACAGTGGCCCTTTTGTTGGGTGGCCCTGCTCGATCTGCACTCCTGTGGCTGGCTTGCAAGATTGACTTTCAGGCCTAATTGCTTTGGGAAAATCACTCGTCATCAAGTGCTCAGAATCAAGATGCAGGCCTCTTTTCATGTTCCAATTTATTTTCACGAGTGTGTGTGTGTGTGTGTGTGTGTGTGTGTGTGTGTGTGTGTGTGTGTGTGTGCGTGTGTGTGTGTCTGTGAGTCTGTGTGTGAAGTTCCAGACTTGGCGCATCATGGTTCATAGAGAATGGTAAAATGCCAAGACAGCGTTCTTTCTTTAATGGCCTTTTCTACCCCCTGTTTGGTTTATTTTATTAGCCTGTCCACGGGGACTTTAAATTACTTCATCATCTTTGAGTTTTTCCTCCAGTGTTACAAGGACTGTACATGGAGCGTTACAATCTGAATGGGGTCTTTCAATGGTCAGCACTACTGGGCCAATTTCACTGCAAAGAGTGGAGGCGATAGCATCTCGAGCAAGGCAAATAACCTACTACAATGAAGCATGAAGACGGCTGAGTGCAGTCCAGCTCTGATACTGGCCCGCCTCAGCCTTATTTCCCTCAAAGCGGGGAGGGGAGATGATGATGATGATGATGATGTCTACCATTTGTTAGGGTAAATTGTTTCTAAACGAGCTAATCAAGGGATTGTTGTGAAGGAGCCAACCATGCAGTGACCATGTCCCATGGGAGGCTCTCTATCTTGCCGACTGCTTCCACAAAGCACAGCGGTAGACATGTGGGACTCAGAGAGGGGAGAGATTTTGTCTGAACCCGCTTTCGCTTTCCCGGAAAATAGGGCCTTAAATAAACTTCCAGGAGGTATATCCAAATGAAGAGAAGTACACAAAATATATACATATTATATATACAAAACAATACACAACGTATGTAAATTATATTAGTCTCCTCAGATAATAAGCCCTTTCATTTTTATTTGGACATTTCCAAAATTGTTGCATGAATCGTTGATGGTGCATGAAGCCAGTCATGCTTCATATAGACTTCTTAGCAGTTCTACAGCACCTTAAACTTCACCTCTTTGTGAAACCAGAGTTGATCAACCTGACAGAGAAAGGAAAAACTGGCTATCAAACATGCAGATTTGGGTTAATTTTCCTCCATTAGCCTTATGCTCTGCTTAAGGCCACAGCATCCAGAAAATCAAAGTCTCCCTCTTCAGAACACCCTCATTCTCACAGAATAGGGCAGTGCATGGCTGGAAGGTAGCCAAATCTGTGATAATTAAGCTTCTCTATAAACAGTGCAAGGATGTCTCTAGGGCGCTATTACAGGCCAACATTGTCCAGAGCTTGCATTGCCGCTTTAACTCCAGAACATCTGCACAGACAGAATTAATCTTCCTTCGCTTTCTCGTGCTCCCATATTTCCTTTTTTTTTTCTCTCTTATTCAGTCTTTCTTGGGTGTCTCTGCATCACCAGCAAAATGCCTGTAGCTTGTGCTGAACAAACAGCAGAAATGTTCCCATTTTTATAGGGTGTGTTTGTGTCTGTGTGTCAGACAAGCTTGAGTGAAATATTTTCTCTTGGTTTTCCAAAATAGGCATGTCACAAGCAGGAGTAAACGGCTAGATTATGGAGCGATGGTGATACTTCAGTATATTTGGATTGGTGGACTGTGTAGACTCAAGTGGCTGAAGTTACCTCTATGTGTGGTTTGGTGTTAGAAACAGAAATGGGGACAAACTTTCAGGGCTTTACATCTGAGTGGTTTTGGGCAGCTTACCTGTAGGGTTGCTCTCCTGTGTGTGTTCGTAAGTGCCTGGTAAGATTAGCCGACCTGGGAAAGATTTTCCCACAGTACCTGTAACAGAAGAAAATGGGCCCTGATACAGTGGATCATGAGCATAGCAGTTCTGGTTTATGCATAACACCAGTATGCAGATATGTTTAATAGAAATGGAAGAAATTTAAAATGGCTTTATTGAAGCTCCAGCCTGAGAGAATTGGCTTGTGCTTACCTGCAGGCATAGCGTTCTTTGCCTTTGCGGAGGATGGCGTCAGATAGAGAAGGAGGAGGGGAGCGGAAGTTAAAGAGGTGATGTGTGGAGTGCTGTAGCGAATTGGGAGCGTCCAGTTTCAAAGTGCCAAAGTTCTCCAGCTTCTCGGTCATGTTCTCCATCGCAGACACCTGAAAAGAAAGGACATCTTGATAAGATACATACCATTTTTTATGACAGGTTGGGGGTATGACAGGTTTCAATGACATATTAAACACTGCAATGAAGTATGAAATTTCAGGAGAATGAAGCAGTCTTATTAGTAGTTTAAGAGTCTCTTTGAAGCTGTACTAAAGCACAGTAGGAGTATATACCATTAAGCCTGCAGAAAAGACACTTATGTTTAAGAGCAGAATGTGCAAAGTGAATTTATGCTTCAGTGCATGTGAGATCCATGTCAATCTTAATGGTGTTGGACCTAAAAGAGAGTCACTCTATAAGCTCTAGAGAGAATGGCATTTTCCCTGACTGGGGACTTCCCCTAACTGCTTTTAGGTCACTTGCACCTATCGTCAGAGCTTTAATTCTGAAATCTGAACCATATAGGGGCTAAACTTGCACCACTTTCAATGGGAACTGTTTTGTTGTTGGTGAGGTTGCCTTTAATTAAGATTAACCACTATTTTGGCCTGTAAAAATGACCACTAGGCCAATAGTGGAATAAACTATGACCTCTTGAAGATATTTTGTTGTGTCCTGCTACCTGACGAATACAATAACTCAAATGGTGGGGGCTGTGGCAGAGAGCAGTGAAGTTTCGCATCATTACGAGACAGGGCGGAAGGCCGGAGGAAGCTGTATATCAGAAGGTCGAGTCTTGATTGTGCTGTTCAAGAGTCACCTCCCTGACCTATGCCACGTTAGCAGCCACTCGAGCAGCCCCCTGGGAGCCCCCAGCCCTCCACTTTGTTCCCAACAAGTCTCAGAGAAGCCTCTGAATGAGCTATTCACCTCCGAGAACGGTAAGCGTACAATGCAGTTTAAGATACCCCTCGCTGATAGCCCTTCCCCATTAGACACAGAACAAAGGCTTAGCTATGTGTCTCGATGGCCAAAAACAGCTTACATCCTTCCTACATTTGGAATATGAATAAACATGGAGACAGACACACTGTCTCAATTTATTTATTTATGTCTGAGTACCTTCATTTCATCACTCCACCAATTAAACATGGGAGAATGCTGGACCACTGAATGTCTATTATGCTTTTGATATCTTTAGGATAATATTTATTTTTAGCCCTTTGTTTACTGTAGAGCTATTTTCTAATAGTTAATTAAACAGTATCAATGATCCAAATAAACTTCATTCTTTTCACATTTAGTGTATGGGTGTTGTAATTTGTTGTGCATGCATCTGCTATACATGTCTGGCACTCCTCCCCATTGCATATAAGGTGCATGAGAAGGCCAGTAATCATAAACATCTCCTCAACGTCCTCTCTCGAACTGGGTCTACCCAGCTGTCCTCATGCCACCCAGAGGAGAGCAGGCTGGGGAGGAGAAGGGAGGTGGATGAGAAAACGAGAGAGACAAATGGAGAAAGAAGGGCTTGGGGTGTGGGGGAGGCAGCTCCGCATCGATAGAGAACAGATTTACAGGGCAGATAAGACAGTTCCCAACAAGAGAGGCCATTCTCCTGCACACAAACACAGGAAGTGTCTGATGGACATGCAGACATTATCTAGGCGGCCAGAGCAAAAAAATGGTAGGAAGTTATTTAGCAGTGGGCCTCAGAGTAGATCTACCCAGAAACAATGCTCTGACTAAACTTAGCTGTGCTTTAGCACTACATGGGACAACTTGCTCAAATTCAAAAGGTCATTATTAATAATATTTTCATTTTATCATCGCTCAAAGGTGGGCAAAGTACGAAATGTTACCAGAAACAATGAGGGATTGTTTTTCAAAGCAGAAGATAACAAACTGAACTTTACACACTCTTAATAGCAAAAAAAAAAGCCTGTACACTTTTAAGATTATCGTAAATCTCTGATTAAAATCCAATCCAATTAAAATGCATTTCTACCTTAACAGGGCTCAATTTCAAACAAAACTGTTCAATAGTAGGTAGGTTTAAACAGTAAGGTAGAGAGCAATGGATAGAACAAACAGATTCCATTTTTTTAGGTTCTACATCTCCATGCTGATTAGGTGGTGTTACCAAAGATCACATATGTATGTACAAGATACCTGAGGGTGGAAGAGCAGTGGAGATGGTCTCAGGTACTTCTCCTTCAGTGCTCCTACAGGATCTATCAGTTTCCTTTTCTCCACCCTGCTGGACAACAACACAGAGGGTTACGTATGAACGAATGACATTGCTCTGATCCTTTGTCTGGTATATAAATACCAACTTGTATCACAGAGCAGCAATTTGGACCGACATCCTAACATTGTACTGTGACCCGCTCGGATGAAAATACCTGTAGATGGGATCCATGAAGAAGGGCGAAGGCTTGGCGTAGTGGAGTGAGGGCTGCTGCTGAGGAGGAGGCTGCGGAAGGGACACTTGCTGCTGAGGCATCTGGGGCTGGTGGAGGTTCTGAGATTGGTTCAGCACTGGATGCTCATCTTTAGTCGGTGTCTTGCAGTTGGTGCTATGGACATGATTCTTACGCTGCTCATGTGTTCCACCGTTCTGACTGGCTCTGCTCCGGCCTCCAATGCTCAGATCCAGAGGCTGATCCTCACCACTGGGAAGAAGTGCACTAGAGGGTTTGATGGAGGGTGGAAGGAAAGGTTTCACTTCCTTGGGCTTGGTGGTGAGGTCGAAGGGTGACTCTGCAGCAGTGGTGGTAGCCATTTTCTGTATGTGCTCACGAGGTGATTTAGGTTCTGGTTTTAGGAACATGTTGGGGTTGAGTGCTCTGTCTGTGAAAGGGTACAAGGAATGTGGAAAGTTTGGTAAGAACTGAAAGGGGAACATGGAAGGGTAAGACAAGGAGCCCATTTTTTTCTCCTGCAAGCCCATAAAGCCTGGCCCAAAGTACTTTTCAGCAATGGAAGCGATGGCTTTGATAGAGTCAGTTGTGGCAGCAGTAGGTGGGAGTGCCTGCTCATCAGGTGGAGGAAAGAAGGAATGCTGGGAAGAGAGGAAAGGGCGATCATGAGGAAGGTTACCTGAGCTGGACACTGACACTACACTGCTGTTGACCTCCTCTTGTTTGCTTTCCTGTCTGTGTTTCCTTCGACTCTTCTCTCGCTCACTCTCCGCCTCGCTGTCTAGATCAGAGCCAGAAACTGTGCCAGTGGTGGTGTCTAGATCAGTGCCGCTGGTGGTGTTAACATCCTCTAAATCGCTGCCATCAGACATGTCACTCATTTTTATCTTATTCTTGCTGTCTGACATGGACAGATCCTGCTTAGACTCACGATTCATCTCTGACTGGCTAAGGCCACTACCTGCATTGCCATTGGTGTTGCTAACAGATGTGACCATTGAGAGAGCAGGGGCATCAAGGGGACTATGAGGAAGCTTCCCATCTTGACTGTTACTCAGTGGACTCTTTAGTAATGGGCTAGGGGGTAATAATGTGGGCCTAGGATACAGTGATGGGGGAAAGATCCCTGTGAAGCCATGGGAAAGCGACGGGAATGCAGGAGGGGCAGTAGAGAAGGGCAGGCCTGGATGATGCGGCCGAGAGGGGAAGTAATCACCGAAGCCAAGTCCACTGTGATTCAGGCCAGGATGCGGCTTGGACTTGCCCATGATGGGACTGGAGGTCATAGGGATGCCTGGCGTGAATATGCCTCCAGGACTATAATGGTTCTTTCCCTCGCAGAAGCGCCGATGCTTATTGAGGGAGGAGGTAGTGCTGAACATTTGCCCACAGTCCTTGCACTTGATCTGGGTGCGGCAGTCTGCATGCATTCGCTTGTGGCGGCACAGGTTGGAAAACTGGGTATAGGACTTGTGACACACCTCACCTGGTAGAACACACATGCCTGATTAATTCTATTAACATACTGTAATTAGACTCATCAGGCGAATTTATTATCAGTATAAGCAATTTACTCATGCTGTTTAACATACCAAAAAGTAAGCATCTGTAACAATTAGATTAATCAAATACATCTAGAGTATTTACAAATAAAATACAAATAAGCTGGCAGAGTATACATGCATTTGGTCTATCTACACAGGGAGATGGATGCAACAAAAGAAAATATGCCTTCCTTCCAACATCTTTCAGAAGTGAACTAAAACACAAGAAAATAAATGCCCAGGAAATATGACAGAAAGTTCCAGAATGTCTTTAGGATGGAGCTAGCTAAGAGACCTCTGGACACTGGAAATTGCATCAGAGGCTTATTAAATCATGCATACGCATGAACTTACACATGAATGGCTTCACACTACTGTGGATGTGCTTGTGCTGCTTGAGACCTGAGGATGTGGCGAAGGTCTTGCCACACTCAGGGCAGGTGTGGGCACGGGCACCGACATGCTGTGAGCGAATGTGGCGCTGCAGATTGCTGGGGTCTGTGAATACCTGTAGGAAACAAAGAAACATAAACCAGATTATAAGCATTGCCAAGCATGTGCTAAACATGTGAAGAGCATTTTATGGAGACACAAGCCAGAACACTGGAGGCTGAAGCATGTACAAAGAATATTTTTGGAAGGAATACAAACATGCATTGGCAATTTGAATACCTTGTAATTACAAGACGGAATACCAGAATTGAAGTGCAACTGATAATGATATTATTATAGCAAATATTACTGACACTATATTTATGGATAGAAACCCTAACTCTTGTTACATATAATCATTTATTTGACCATTTTATCTACATTAATATGGTTTATCAGCTCATTATCAAATTGAAATTAGTACCTTATCACAGTTTTCACACTCAAAGCGCTTGCCACTGTCGTGTGACATCTGATGACGAATGAGGTTGGACTTCCAGTTGAAAGCTTTAGGGCACTGGTCACACTTGTACTCCCGCTCCTCTGTGTGTACAACCATATGCTGGCCAAGACTAAGAAAACATATTAAAAACATCAACATCAACATTTCAGGAATTCGCATTCTTAGGCAACGTATTACATTTTGTTTATTGTATTAATTTTGGTTTTACAATGTAACTTAAGCAAACGCTCAATCATGTTAACAGCTAAGTGGCTCCGGACACTGACCTATACTCGCTGGGAAAGATCTTTTCACAGTCTTTACACTCATGCACTGGTTCGTCGTTGTCTTCCCGCTCCTGTTTGAGGTCTTCACTTAACGAATCAAAAATAGAGCTGCCGGTGTTGCAAGAGTATTTCTGGTGCCGTCGCAACTCCAGCTTTGACGAGAAGAGCTCATCACAGTCTTCACAGCGGTACATTTGCTCATCTGAGAGCGACAGAACATTCCAAATTTACTGCATAATTGTGATCAGCTAAACATAATCTAATTATTAGTAAGAACAATTTTTCTTGATAATACTGTAACTTTTTAAGGCAGTAAAAGAGTTTCAGATTTAAGCTAGGTCTTGAAAAAGAATAGTAATTACGTTTAAAGATAAGCACTAGGTGACGTTTTGTGAATTAAAGGACTGTATCGCTACTTCAAGAACATGACAAATTGACATTGTTTCAGAAACCATGTCAATTACTTCAAAATCACAATGAACGCAGGAAGTAGTAAGAAGTAGGAAGTAGGAACTGCCAAAAAAATAAACAATGGCTTTCCGGTTTTAGCCTACAAACCTAAGTTTGATATAATAATACTTATCACCAAGGTCAAACTAATAAACTGCAAACTTTTCCATGATGACATCCTGATGTTTTTTAGAGCATTTTAAGTTCAGCAACCTTAAAGAGGGTATTCAATGCCAAAGGCTTTTTTGGACAAGGGGCATAAAAATGAATTTTTTGCATTATCTCTCTGTCCCATCAGCAGCACTAAGGACCGGGAATTCTGGGGGGAAGGGGGGGGGGGGGAACTAATAGCTCTTGGAGAGGAGTAGGGGGAATACAATTATGTGCAGTTTAGCGGCTAATCTGTGAGCATGGGTGAGGTCCCCTGAGGCTCCTCAAGCCCCACTCCAAATTCCAGCACCGATAAGCCAAGAGGAAGAGGTCTAGAGAGCTCTCTCCTTCATTCTCGCTCTCTTTCTCATTCCTTCTGTCAGATTCTGTCTGACAGCTCGACTCTCTTGACCATATTCACTCCCTTTTGTGTTTTTGCCTTTTCATTCCGTGTTTTGAATTGGTCCGTCTCTGCTGCGTCTGCAAAGGCTCTTTCGATGGCTCTGTTTCTATCTAGGCCAAGATCTCACACTTTCGCTCACTCTTGCCCTTTCAGAGGGTTCTCTCTCCATTGCTCCATTTCTAACATGCTCTCTCTCATTTTGTTTCACAGAAAGATCATGAAAATCAATTGAACAAAACAGTATATTAGAGAATGCCTGCAGCAAACAGATATTTTAACCTGCGTGAGTCATTTTATACGGTGTGACGATCATGCATTATTCATAGTTTCTCCTTTAAAATCAAAGAGAAGCCATAAACTGGCTGCACTAACAGACTACTCACACACCTCTAATGCTAAGATCTCCTATAACATAGAGACAAATGCTAAAAAAACAGACCAAAACAAAACAAAAAAAAACATCATTTACTTACACATACGTATGATATACAAAACTTATCTGTATGCACGCATTTACATGTTTTGTAATATTTTTAGTATTTAAAAAAAACAACAACAACAAAAAAAAAAAAAACGGAATATGTTTCTAAAAATGCTAAAACTGACCAAATCCCAAATGCATTAGCACCAATCCCTAATTTTTTATAAAGATAATTCATGGTATTCGTGGCAAGTTCATATGACCTATTTTATTTTGATTGAACTGTTGCACATTTTTATTTTGCTTTATTTTTTATATTCTCCTAAAACAAATCAGTTAGAAAATAATTGATAGTGGTATAGCTCAATGGTTAAGACATTGGCCTACTGATTGGAAGGTTGTGGGTTCAAATCCCAGCACTGCCAAGCCACCACTGTTGAGCCCTTGAGCAAAGCCCTTAACCCTCAATTGCTCAGATGTATGAATGAAATAAATGTAAGTCACTGCGTCTGCCAAATACCGTAAATGTAATTGCTGTAGGTAAGTCATTGATATGAATATTAATTCAATCTTTATTCATCAATGAATTAATTAGTCTACTAATCCCCCAAATCAGCTGGTCAGTTGGTGTTTATTAGTTTAGCGGGTATATTTTCTCTGTGAAAAATGTAGCTTAGTACTCCTGCCCCCTCTCACACTGAAATTATAAACAATTTATTGGCCATGCGCTAATTCTGCGAGCGCGCGCGCACACACACACACACACACACACACACAATATACAGAGCTCCAGTAGACTACCGACCGTGTGTGTGTGTGTGTGTGTGTGTTTTCGGCGGAGTTTGGTTTAAGGGCTGCGATCATTTGACGCATTCATCTTACCTTCCAGGTTAGGTGCCATCGAGCCCTCGGGAAAAACTCCGTCCTTCATTGAAACCAGCAGCTCCTCCCCAACTTCAATATCCCTAATGGCTTTGTAATAAATCTGCACAAAAATTATAGAGAGAGAAAAGACAGTATAAGTAAGAGAAAAATTATAAATCAATAAAATACTGCTGCACAAATAATTTATTATTATTATTATTATTATTATTATTATTATTATTACAATACCAAATTAGCATTTGTAATTTAATTAAAATGTAAATTGTATTTCTTTCGATTTTGCCACTTGTTTAATTTCAGGTTAGAATATTTCAAACCCGGTTCCGTGAATCGAATAAGAAAAGCAGAATAATTAACAAACTCGGGGGGAAAAAAACAAAAAACAAAAACAACAAATAAAAAAAATCATACACAGCTGAAATGAGAACGAAATATTACACGAAGTGCATTTATGACTTTGCCTGACAATTCGGGTTACTAACGAAATATCAATAATGAACACATCAGTTATTATCAGTTATTATATACTGCATGATTATTTTTCGAACAAAATAAATCATTTGTTCGTTGACGCTCCTCCATGGACACACAGCACGGCACTGGCGCGGTGTATACAGCATAATTACACACATATACAGCATTTACACACCCCAAATTAAACACAACTTTAACCAGAATCTCATTTGTAGGGGGAAAAAAAACCCAGAATAACATGAAGGTTATTAATCTACACATTGTGCGTTAGCCCACACGATTAGGCGGATAAGGAAAGCAGAAATATGGAAAACAGTTCCGTTTAACTGAACAAATCATTAATCAAACAAACAATAAGGCCACAATGTGGAGGCGCTACACGCCGCGGCCTCACGGGGGCGCTCAGCACCAAGCCAAACAGAGCCTACACACACACACACACACACACACACACACACACACACACACACACGGGCTTCGGCCCAAACCGCATACTACTGGACTAGATAGGGTGAAAATAATAGTAGGCCACCATAAGTTACTATAGTTACAGTAGGTGGTGTACTAATTTTTCGCACTATGCAGTGTAGCGTCGGGGTTTTAACGTCTACAAACGCGGCAGTAACTCAGTCATCCCGGCCTAATGCTGTGACAGCTCACAGGTATGTTTCAGAAGTTGGCCAAAAGTTTTTGTTCAGTACGGGAAACTGAATGTTCCCCACAATACGCGATTCGTCATTATTATTATTATTATTATTATTATTATTATTATTATTATTATTATTATTATTATAGCAGCGCTGGACGGAGGTAAGGATAGTGTATCTGACCTTTTTGTTTTCCGTGAACGGGTAGAGTTGGGGAAGTTGTCGGGCGGTTGATCTCAGCGCTTCCAGTCGCAGCAGCAGTTCCGTCCCGGTAGAGTTCACCACACAACCCATAGTCTCATTAAGGCAGCGCGCGGCAGGCCGGGACTCTTCCACCCGGCAGCGGGAGGAGGAGACAGCGGGGACAGAGTGAGTCTTCACCGCTCTCTCTCTCTCTCTCTCTCTCTCTGCAGCTGAGCTGAGCAGTGTGTGTGTGCGTTTCGATGAGCGGACCTGAGCGCGTCTCGTTCATTAAGCGACAGTCCCCTCACGGCCCTGCGCTCCCGGCCCGGCCACTCCTCCTCTTCTTATCTCACAAGCTGAAAGGACGGAGTGATGTGCCGCGCAGGAGAACCCTCCCCGTTATCTTCCCCTCCTCTGACCGACAGATTCATCTGTCAGCCACGCACAAACGCACAAAACGCACAAACGCACAAAACGCGCCTCCTGCCCGTGAACCCAACCCGCATTTAACACTATCGTAGAGGACAAACGGCACGCGCCGATTGTTATCGCCATGGTAACGATGCTTAACTGAATGCTTTTTTAGAGTCGCGTTTAACACACGCACATGCGCGCGCGCACACACACAAACACACACACCTGGTTTTGCTTGTTGGCTTTTCACCGACCGCATTTTCACAATTTACTCTCGCAAACAAACTCCAGACTGCTATCATGATTTTTACAGTTTCTAAAAAATAAATAATTGTTTCTAAAATAAATAAATAAAATAAAAAGAAACGGAAGACGTTACAGTTACCAGTCCTTTTGGGCTACAAAAAAAAGAAAAATATTAAATAACGAATATTTACAGAGGTTTGAATTGTGTCACACGACCCACTAATGGTATAATTTAACATACAAATTTATTAGCTAATACAATATCGATGATAAATTTTTTACTGAGCATGTGTAGGCTAAAAGTCATTATTATTATTATTATTATTATTATTATTATTATTATTATTATTATTATTATGTAGTTTGTCATTATTTAAACCACTGTATATAATTATGCAATTAATAATTTAATAATTTCAAGTATAAATGATGTATTATGTAATGTTGTATTTTTAAGATTGTTACACCTACAGTTTTTCTATTACACCACACCAGAAAATTATGAAACAAAGTTCAAGGTGAATATGACAGTTTAATTGTTGTAATAGGCTAATTATAAATTATTTGATTAAAATCATACAAATCATCTAAATGCATCTAAAAATGTCTAAAATCATATAGAATGAAATCACACTAAAACTGTTTCCATTTGCTTTAATGGATTTATTTGATGGAGGAAATTTTACATAGTTCAAATGTGTTATATGCAGAAGCACAGACTAAAGTTTGCTGTTAAACCGAGATGAGTCCGGTGCACGTTTGTTGCGGGCATATGCTAATGTCTTGCTTTCCCCCTGAAGCCATCCATTATGATGGTGCGAAGCTGTCTCTACAGTAAATCTTTTGAGGATCCGACAGCACTGAGAGGGGCATCTTGACCTCCTCACATCGCTTTCAAGTGCTGGGGGCAGATGCATCATCCATCACTAGTGTGACACACTATAATCCCCCCTCTGTCACACGCACACACACACACACACACACACACATACACACACAGATATACGCACTCATATATATGTGAGTGTGCTTTGACAAGAAAGTGAACACGTGCATAAACTTGGGCAGCCGTAAACATGTTCAGAAACACACATAGTGGGCAGGAGCTGAAATTTCAACCATGTATGGATGTCCATTTATGATTTCCAGACCAGTCCATTAACATTTCGTAGAAAAGCCATACAACAGTGAAACAAGAAACAAGAAATCAGCTCACGCTGCTAATATTCATGATGATAAAACGAGGCAAGATGTTTTCTTTTCACTCTAAATGTGGAATGAATATACTGAGAAACATGTGATCTCCGTACACTATATATATATATATATATATATATATATATATATATATATATATATATATATATATATATTTCTGTCTACAGACTAATTTTCAGCGTTAAATAATGATTCTCTAGTGAAAAGTCTAATTTAGTCTTGACTAGGATTAACATTTGCCCGGAAATCTGACCCTTGTTCGGTGGTTTGTAACTAAAAAACACCAGACTAAACACAACGCAAGCTTGATTAGGTTTGATTAGTATAACAGAAACAAAACTTTAACATTATACAAAAAAACACAGAATGAACAAAACCTTTATATTCCAGTACCTTTATTTAGGCAAAGTGCAACTGTGGGCATCAACGTGTTTGTGTGCATGTGCGTGTGCGTGTGTGTGTGTGTGTGAGCCTCTTCACAAACAGAAGGAGATGGCATGGCAAGTCTGGCGTCATACTTCAGTTGTTATGACAAACAGTTTAAGTGCATCTCGAGAGATGATGGTTGAGGGTCAGGGGGTTAACGTTCTGGCTGCTTTAATCCAGAGAGGAAACGCTCGACATTTTCACCAGCGTTATTGCTATTGCTATCAGAGTCAGCTTCCCAATAGGCTGGATTTGCCAGTAGGCATCACTTTAACTCTTAACTGCACTAAACTTTTCTAAGTTCTTCCCTAGAATGGGTGTTAAGCTGTGAATCTAATCTCAGGTCTGCGCTTTCCAGTCTCTCTGTTGACACGTCTTTAAAAAGTTAGCTCTCAAGTGGCAGTTCTGCGACACCTCTGTAGATAACACTGCTAAAACTACAGTATCTGAAACATAGCTGTGAATTTTTTTTTTTTTTTTTTTGCTGAAGTGTTGCACTGTTCTCACTGTAGGTGACACTTATTATTCAAAGCCATTCACACTTTAAGTGACAGCCACTGACATCCGGATTAGGTTTAAAAAGCCCAGGCACAAAAACCACAGTAAGGGGGGAAAAAAAGGACCTGGGCGAATGTAATACATTATACATGGTCAGCTGTGTGTGTTTTGGGACCGGGACACAAACGACAAATGTGTAAACAAGTAAATAAATGATCCGGGTCGAGTTTTAAAAGGTTACAGCCACGTCTGAATTTGCTGGGCGTGCACATATTTCCTATAGCGCTCATGCATTGTGCATGTTCAAATAGAACGGCAAAGTCCAAAGTTCGATGAATTATGCATTTTTGCATTGTGTCGCCTTTCTGAATAAATAATAAGCCATGGGCTGCAAGACACCGCATAAAATGTGCATAAAAGAACGAAGAGGAAAAAAAGAAGGGGGAAAAAAAACAGCTAGCTGTCCAAAAGAAGAGGAAAAGTAAACAGAAACCATACATTTATTTCAGCAGGAGCTATTATTCTCGTCTGAGCTCAGCAGTGGCTGGTCATTCAAGTGAAAGGGCTTTAATGATCAGGTTTGCTAGTTGAAGTCAATTGTTGGTTGTCAGTCTCCGAGGCCGTCCCTCGGCCCCCCTCCCGTCGTCCCTTGTTTGTTAGGCTTATGTTTCACGTGCCATGCTCAAAGAGGATGGTGACCACGCTGCTTGCCCCCGTCGACAGTGGAGGCACAGGGACAGAAAGGAAGAAAGAACGAGAGAAAAAAGGGGAAGGGGACAAAGGCCAAGGCTTTTGCTGCTCTCCGAGACTCTCTGTTCAGACAGACAGAGAGCGAGACGGGGACATGGTCTAAACTGGTGTTAGTAGCTGACCACTAAAGTACTCGACGGAGACAAAGACCTGTTGAACTGACTCAGTTTGGGGGGGAACGGACATAAATAATTACAGCAAAATCTGAGCAAAGATCCCACATTCGCTAAACCTGCAACATTCTCCTGTGCCATTTTTATATTTTAACTCACAAAAGTCTGCAACAGTGTCTGTGTTGTGAAAGATCATGTCTTACACATTATTTAACAATTTAGTAATTATTTTGCATTATTTTAAATTGCATCTTCTTAAAGAGAAGTCAGTGGTTTAACGAAAAAACAAAACAAAACACTATTGTAAATTCACCTGTAGCTTCACAGATTTTTTGTTGTTGTTGTTATTTTATTGACTGCAGCCAGGACTCAAAGGTTTTGTATTTTTTATTTAACTCTGTTCAGTTTTCAAGGTGGAAATTAGTCATCCTGCATCACCATAGTGTGCTGGTAAAAAAAAAAAAAAAAACATAAAACACCACATATGTATTTGAAATGAGGGAATTTTTATTGCCTATAAAATCTAGGTATCAAAAACGAGCTAAAATAGGCGCAGACCTCTGACGGTTAATAAGCCATATACAGAAGCACACACAGGCTTTCATGTATAAATTGAAATTTAAAACCGTGCGTATCTGATTTATCAGGTATCTTATCTCACAGATAATAAATCCCTACCCAGCATTTCAAAGAAGACAGGAACTATATTCAAGCAATTCCAAGTCACAGTGTCCTCTTCTCTGGATTTATATCATATACTCCTTTATAGGAGTGTTGACTCACTTCCTCTGACACACAGACATTGAGAACGGCCCTGCGCAAACAATAGCCCTGTTTGTTATCTATTGTTGGAGAGTCGGTGTCGTGACATCAGCAGGTCCTCTCCACGTCTTCCTGACAGTACCAACTGCTGCGAGTCTCTTAACATGCTGGAAGAGGAACGCTCGAGCTTTAGTCAATTCACTGTGTCAATACCAGTCCATGAGTAGTGAGAACTGCGACGGCGAGTGTGTTTGTCTGCCAGCAGCTAGATTTTAGCACCCAATCACATTTATTTACTTAGGCTGAGTCACTGATTTATGACTCATGACTTCATCAATACTATCTTCAAATCCTTGCAACTGGGCTGAAGGTGGTGTTATATACAAATTGACATTTTTTCAAAAGCTCGACATTTCATTTAGGAATATTTTCACTCGACTGGACAAACCTGAGGCCTGTTATGAGGCCAGTTTCTGTCTTGCTTTGGGGGGAAAGAAATATGATTTGATCTGGCTTTCGGTTGGACGTATGAACGAGTCTTTAATTATTGATATGCTTAAATATCCCTTTTGAGAGACTGGATTGTGGTTTTACATGTAGGTTTGTGGCTAGGACACAGAGTTACAAGTTAATGTGAATGGAAAAGAAGACCAAAAAAAAAAAAAAAAAAAAGAGTGTGTGAGACAAAGAGCCACAGAGAGGAGAGAGAACAGAGTGGAAAAAACACAACAAGGAAAGGCAGCTGACCTGATCTTCGCTAATCTGACAAACAGCCAGGTTGTGCTCCTCGTAGGACGGTGCTGCCCGTACGTATTTTAGCCAGCTTCCACTGGCCTCCAGCGCTTCATCCAGGCAGAACTTCACATTGCCCATGTCGTCTACTACCTGTAGCACAAACACACACAAACAGTGCTGATTAGATCACGTCAAAATGATATCGAGCCTATATTAGTGTGGCACACTGAAGCTATATAGTGATGGTAAATCATATTAAAATAAATTGTTTTGTATTATTTGTATAAATAGTTGTATGTATTTAAGAGAATGGTGTTAAATCCTGATATAATGCACATAATTTCCCTTGCCATTTTGGCACATATTGACTGCTGTTACAGCATATCAGTGAAAAAAACCAAATAAGCTCTTAAATCTCCTTTGGAAAGGCTCTGAGTGAAAAACCGTTCCATCTCCACACACCCCCTGACACCCTGCCTGATCAGCGTCGGCTAACCCGACACCACAGAGGAAGTGAAGTTTGTGGTGTTCGGTTACTTATTGCAGGGAAAGGAGAACGATGAGGGGGGGGAATAAGAGGAGGAGGAGATGGACCGAATGTCAGGAAATGACCGGAAGGAGCGTGAATGGCGTTCACGGTGGGGAAGATTTATAGCAAAACGGGAGGGGAAAAAAATATCCCCTCTCTCTTCCATCAATATGCTCCCCACCCACAGTGAAAAGAGCCTCACTAAATTATTGCCGTGTACCTCTTTGAAAACAAAAACTTCGAAAGAATATTTGGTTCTGCTCTATCAAGTTGAAACAAAATATCAAGTGGGCAGTCAGCAATAAAGAGCGAAACTAAATA
This sequence comes from Cranoglanis bouderius, assembly GCA_023630585.1. NCBI lineage: Eukaryota > Metazoa > Chordata > Actinopteri > Siluriformes > Cranoglanididae > Cranoglanis > Cranoglanis bouderius. Next base: position 7,152,569 of record CM042549.1, read on the forward strand.
TCCACGCAGCATAAATCCATGCGGCTGTAAATCTAATGGTGCGATGTTTTTGGGCTTAGTGAGATTTTTCAAACTCCGACAGGAAGAATGATTATTTAGAAACATTTCGTTTCAAAGCAGCGATTCGGAAATTTAGTATGAACGGTTGTTAAGTTTAATAGTTTAATTGTAGCTAAAATGAGTGTTTTGCAAGATTTGAATTATAACTAGATAAAATCACATTAAAGTTTATATTTAGTGATAACTATAAAAAATACAATAAAATAAATTATGGTATATTATACAAGAATTATAATTATATAAGACAAAACAGAACACAGTGCACGTTCTTTTGGATCAGATTTATTTTACAACCTCATGTTCACTAAGATGAATGAATAAAATTCTATATTTTTAACTTATTATTATGTCTGGGTAATATAAAGGCAGAATGACAAAAAAAAAAAAAAAAAGAAGAAAAAAAAGGTGCCACTGGTTTCTGGTGAGTTTTAAATGGCAGAAAATGCTGAAAAACCGTGAGTCCTATTTTAAGTTATTTTAAACACTCTACAGAGAATATGGATGCTGATAAAATGTGGTTTGTGTGAATGCTGATAAGAATATTGTATGTCTAAAACGAGGGTTTGACTGTTACTCGGTTTGGTCGGCATCACTAGAGTGCCAGCGCTCGGGGTCTTTTATAGGAGCAGGTGGGCTGTTCGGGATAAAACAATTCTAAATTGGATCTATGCCGTTGTCTATTTAGGTTTCAAGTCACTTTTTGGTATGCAGTGGTAGATATGAAGCTGCACCAACTACACCACACTAACAACTCGTTCTTTCACCTGACTAACAAAAGGCTTTCAGTCTGGTATTGCTGAATGCAGGAATGACATTGTAAAGCTGTTGCTTCGGAGAGAGCTACTGCTGCTGCAATTTATGGGAAAAGGCCTGGGATGATAGAGAGCAGGGCTCCAGTTTATGTGCGAAAACAGTCACTGAAAACTAACCAGGCATAGGAGGAAATGATCCTGCACTCTGAACACTTGTGCACACACAGAGACACACACACACACACACACACACACACACATGAACATGTTCAAGTGAGAGAGTGCTTGTCGGCAGGCCTACTGCGACTCCAGCTACAGGTATCCTACATGTTTTATTAAGAGTTGGGAAACAGTTTGAGCTGGGTGGAGGGGTGGAGGGGGTGCTGCGGCTGGGGCTGCTTGGTGAAGGCAGGGTTCAGAAACACGTTACACACCTTGAGAGGTAGCTGGGGGGGTGTCTTCTGGGTGTTTGGAAATCTGCAAACACTCCAGGCTCCAGGTGGAACACTGATTTATGTACAACATGATAAAAAGGAAGAAGGGAGGAAAGGAATGAGGGAGGGGAAGAGAGAACTGCTGGTTTATTTAGCCTCTGACATCACACTGACACTTTCCTGGAAGGGTAGTGGCACATGTGAGGATTATAAAATGATAATCTGCCCCTCCCTATTTCTTCCTCACTACCCACGTGACTCTTCCCCATGATTAGGCCAGGGGGAAATCTCCGACGTCTACGTTAAGATTACCGAGCCCCTCGGCTCTCTTTTCTTAAGGGCCTAATTACCCTCATCTGGTGACCAACTAATGGACTCGTAGGAAAAACACAGGTGCTGGCTCTGTGCTTGGATATGTGTCACAAGGTGAGAAAAGGGTGTGCCGAAACACACCTAAATGTTTATATATATATACTTTTTTTTTTTTTTACTCCCCAACTCAACATAAATGAAGGAAATATTACAGGCGATGTTCTAAGGTGTTGCTGCACTTTGACACTAATGCTGGTGAAAGGTGTGCGGAGAAAATGTATGACCTCTGAACCAGCCAATGGACATATTATAAGCTAATAAAATGCAGAAGGACTACAGGAGTGCAAAAGCGATGATGAGAAAAGAAAAACGACTAGGAGAAAAGTCTAGGAGAGATAAAAAAAAAAAAAAACATTTACACACAAAATGTAACACCACCTACACCAGCATTTTGATTTGACCTATAAAGCAAGGCTGTGCAGAGAAATTCCTCCGAAACCTTATCAAACTGTCAGCTGCTCACACACACACACACACACACACACACACACACACACACACACACACACACACAGCACTTTAACTGTGCTAGGCTGTTCACTTCTGCATGACTGATATGGCGAACAAAGTAAGCAGCCTGTAAAACGTCACCTGCAGTCGTGACTCCGCCAGTCGTACCTGTAACATATCAGTATTTTACAACCCTATCAGACATGATTTCTTCAGCACTATACAACCTGGAACTGAGAACCATTTAAACTGGCTCCTTTTAACGTGCTTCTCATGGGCTTACAGGCCTCCAGTGTGTGCACACACTACATTTTTTTTCTTATTGCTATGCTAAAATAATCACACCTTCGCTAAGGGAAAACGCACTCCTGCGCTAGGTGTTAGGGTGCCGCTCTGCACAGAAGACGATAGGGAAATCACAATGCGTTAAGAGAAAGCCGCAGTGAGAGAGCTTATCTCTCATCTGTGTGTGTGTGTGTGTGTGTGTGTGTCTATAGAAAGCCCTGCGGTAGTTTTCAAACCTAAACCACATTGTGGAAACGTTTCGCTTCGTTCTTAGTACAGGGTTACTAAAAGGTGGCGAGTCAAGAGGTAACTTTACACCATCTAAGCCGAGACTGGAGTGCGTGTACGTGTGAGTGGATTTTATTTGGGGAATTGTTGGGAATTATTGTATAATAATACTTTACGAAATGATCAAAATATGCAAAAGTAGGCTATATGTATCACAGTGATCGGGTCAGTCATATTTGGGTTTGAAATTAAACTAACGGGGAAAAATGAAATGATGTACAAAAAAAGAGATTTTTTTAACCGCCCACTCAGCTATCCAGTGTTATGAAGTACTGACAACAACCGAAATTCTCTCAAACAAATGTAATGTGAGGTCATTTATTGAGATATCTACTGTATACCATATCGCCATATCACCCAGGCCTAGGTAGCAGTGATTATAAGTGCAATCTGTTGCAATATAATTGAATAACATGTAGCATTTCTGTTACGGATAGCGTTGATGAAGCTGTTACTGCAGCATTCCGATGGGTCCTGTTAGGTTTCCCGCTTCTGGTTCGGTGCGTTTTAGAAATATAGGACGTTGAAAGAATTCCGAGTGCTAGATGGCAGAAAACAGGAAAGCACTGCCAACACTTCTGCACGGAACAGCTGAACACAATGGCTAATGCAGAGAGCTCTTCATCTTTCTGTGGGCCACACACTCTGCTTTACACACACACACACACACACACACACACACACACACATGTATGCACGCACAGAATTTTTGTCCTTGTATCCTGGGGAAATGCCAGATTGTGTGTGTGTGTGTGTGTGTGTGTGTGTGTGTGTGTGTGTGTGTAACATCAGAACAAAAGCAGAAAATGAGGCTGTGTTTAATCAGTGTATTTTACTGCGACTTTACTTTCACACAGCAAGATGAAATAAGAACTAAATTAAAGCACTTACTACTAATAATTATTGAGTACTAATAGTTTTTGATTTGAATGTAAGTGAATGTTCCGCTGTTGCGTCTTCTGTACCAGACCTGATCAAACCAACCACAACAAAATAAATCTGGCACAGTATTGAAGTGGATACAAAAAAGACCGGGCATGGGCAAAATAGAGACAGGTGACAAATTAAAGGAAAAAACAAAATGACAGTGTGTTAGTAAGGTGTTAGGTCACGACAAGTCACCAGAACAGCTTTAATGCTCCTTGGCACAGACTCTATCTTCCAAAAGATATTCGCTCAACTGGTGTTTTGATGAAAGTGTCACACTCCGAAATCTCCCATAGGTGTTCGATTAGGTAGGGGTCTGTTCACTGTGAAGGCCATAGCACATGCGTTACTTCATTTACATCCTCATTAAACCTTTCGTTGAGCCCTCATGCTCTGTGGATGGGGGCGGAGTCATCCTGGAAGAGACCACGCCTACCAGGATAGAAATGTTTCCTCACAGGATAAAGGAGTTCAGTCTGAAGAACTTTGTATTGGTTTAAAGTGACGCTTCTCTCTATGGGCAAAATTTTCCTTTACATCTGTAGATCTAAATGTATTCTGAAATGTATTACAACGTTCCATTTAGAAATATTTTGAAAATGCATAAATCGTATTGTAAAATGCCACTTCGGTTGATACTGAGGATACTGTTAGCATTCGAGTGAATAATAGCTACCGTTAAGTAACCTTCAGACACGACACTAATGGTCTGCACCGAATCATTAAATCATCTCTTTGGTTTCTAAAGTGTTACTGTACTACAAATGTTCAACTCCATAGCTAGAATACCAAAAAATGTTTACTGTTTACTATTAAACATGTACATACACGATTATTAAACATCTCAGTAATAAAAGTCAAGCTTTTTTTGCAACGTTCTGGATGAAAACAGGTGGCATTACTTGGTCTCCATTTTCTCTCTAAATGCAAAAGTAATTTGAAACAAATGACGCCGTTCTTCAGACCGTTTCACATGTATCACTACCACTATCAGTATCAGTATCAGTATCGCTGAATATGACGGAGAAAGAGAAACAGACAGAGAGATGAAGCTCTCTAACTCTCTGGCAGCTAGAGGGCAGTCATGCACGCGCTCTGTAGAGAGCAGGAGCACGGAAATGAGGGAAAGGAGCGGAAAGGTCAGGCTCTCCTCCTCATGAATAGACGTCCACTCTCACACTCGATCACTCTCTCTTCACAGTCCGGGGCTGCTTCTCCCGAGTGGCCTCGCACTTCAGCCAAGCGCCGTGACGTCGTAATTCACTGCCACTGCCTGCAGGTCTGAGAGCAGCTCTGTCTGATCAAATCTTTGTGCTTTATCTTTAGCATTACTCCGAATATTCAAAACATCCCTCCGTTCAGTGGCAGGTCCACTCTTTATAGAAGAAGCTGAGACACCAGCTGCATTTGATCGCACAAGGGCTTCGCTCTGAAACCATCTCTAGTAGAGTAATTAAAAAAAAAAAAAAAGCTTATACTTAAAACAAGGCTTAAAATGTAATACTTCACAGAGAAGGACTTTTGGACAAACGTAGTTGACGTTCATGTTTGGCGTCTGATTGGTTTGCTTCATCAGTTTTGCACTGGAGTCTAACAGTTTAGCATTGTATAAGCTGCAAGTCGGAAATTATCACACACTGTTTGGCTCACGAAACGCCGTTTCGGTTAATAAGTATAACTATAAACAAACAAAATGAAAACTATTACTATCTGAATAACTTCTTTAATGACTTTCCAAATCTAAAAGCTACATCTTGTACCTGTATCTGACACTCGGACGGAGGGAGACCAAACTTCTGTGCATTATACAGAAACCCCATGTTTCTGTATTCCCCAAGTGAGTCTATTCACAGTTACTTAACAGCTTGACACGTTTTGAGGGAACTGTGTGATTATTTAGATGTACACTTTGATTGACGCTAAACTGGAGGCTTGTGCGAGAAATAAAGACGTAGACACCGAACATGTCTTGGCTGACTTGGAGTAAGCAGAAAAGAAAATGTGTAAGGATTCAACTGAATTACTGTCAGTGGATTTAATGAAAGTCCAATTCATGGTGTTTATTGTGTATTCTAATTGAATATCGGGCATCGTTTCAGCACCTTTCTTGGCCTCTATCTACTTCTTTCTCTTGCTACACACACACACACACACACACACACACACACACACACACACACACACACACACACACACACACACACACACATGTTCATTCATTACACCTTATCTTGTGCGAGTCTAACCTGCAACTCTGACACAGGATATCCTGCCGCCTTCATTACAGTGGCAGGAGCCATTACTCCACATCTCAAACACACACAAACACACTCCCTAACTCCTTCAAGCTGCCCCTGATCCAGACACACGCCAGTCACACCAAAAGCAAAGCAGGCATCAAAGCTCGAGGCCTGGCGTGCGCGGGGAAAAAATGAGGTGAGACGGACAGACGGCTGCATCTTCAGACAAGCGGAGGCCTGGAAGGAGACAAGCGGGTGCTTCGGGAGAGGAAGTCTCACTCGCTCTATGGTCGTAATGAGATAATGGTGCTGCAGATAAGGCTGTGAAATGAAGATGCAAGGTAGCAAAGGGACCCCAGAGAGTGTGTGTGTGTGTGTGTGTGTGTGTGTGTGTGTGTGTGTGTGTGTGTGTGTGTGTGTGTGTTTCCCGATAGAGGGCCCACTCAAAACTGTCCAATAAAGCGAGTGAGGAAGAGCAGAAGCATCTGTTGGCCTCTGAGCTTTGATGGATTGGACCGAGTCCGGGGTGGAGGGGGGTTGGGGCTGCCAATAGCACTGATCTCTGAGCAATTCTGTCTGACAGCTTTTCTCTGTTACAGAAATTACACTGCAAGACTGAGGGGAGAGAGAGAGAGAGAGAGGTCATTAATCATATTTTATTAACTTCACTGGACTCGGCTGGAGTGAGGACGATGTGGGGAAGAGGCCCGCGGAGGAGAATGAGGTGTGTGTGTGTGTGTGTGTGTGTGTGTTTTGGGTGACCTGGCAATAGTTCCCTCCCTCAGCCTCCCTTACAAAATCAACCCCAGACAAGTATCAATAAAAGTTGGGCCAGTGCTGAAACCTGGGTGGGATAATAACATGACAGAAAAGCATACACACACACACACACACACACACACACACACACACACACACACGCACACACACACATGCACACTCTCATCCTGAGCTGGTGATCTGAGCTGTTATATATTCCTATGACTCTGAGAGAGCAGAGAGAGGAACGACCGGCCATAACAACTCTGTGGATGTGTGTTTGTGTCAGACGATGTACAAAAATAAACATTGCAGGAGGATATCTGTCTGCCTGCTACTCATCTTTCCCTTACTGTCTGTGTACCGTAAACACAGTTTTACTGTAGCTGTTCATCTTTTAACTAGGCATAGCCAGTCAAAAAAATTTGAATAGGAATTCTGTTGCTAGCAGAAACAAACAGGAACTCGACAATCCATCCGCTCTATCACTCATTACAGCTAATGACAGGATCTGGAAAGCTTCTCTCACTCTCTCTCTCTCGCTCTCCGCACACACACACACACACACACACACACACACACACACACACCCCTTCAAAAGTCCTGTGACTGGCTCTCTGTTTGAGTATGTGATGTTAAACCTGCAGGATTTACTACCTGTTTCCCCTTTGCGCTGTCATTATGGAGCCAGCACACAACACAGGTGTATCATTACTTATACTAGTGAATGCGAACCGATCCCGACTGCTCGCACACACACACACACACACACACACACACACACACACACACACAGCTTCGGAAATCTGTGAGGAGTAATAAAATTTATGAGGAAACCCCCTTATCCCACTGCTACGTGCTATATGTGTGTATATAAGCTATATATACAATATATATATATATATAAACGTGTGTGTGTGTGAGTGGGCACGTTAAACTGTGGCTCACTCTCGTCCATAAGGCAATTATGATTGCAGGGGCTCCTCATTTCGAGAGGGCAGGCCTCTGCTTAATTAAAAAGTAGGCAGCTATGGCTGGCCGCACTCGTAAAAGCACATCTGGCCTGCGGTGTGGCTGGTGAGAGGAAGGCCGAACTACCACTGTGGAGAGAATGAGCTCTCTGATAGAGCTGCTGCCAGGACAAGAGCAGTGACAGAACACAGGCATGACACACACACACACACACACACACACACACACACACACACACACACACACACACACACAAAGACACAAACACGCGAACAGATGCCGAAGGGATGTTTAAAAAAACTTGAATATCACCGCAGCTAAACATAAACAGGTCTGAAAGACAGAGAGAGAGAGAGAGAGAGAGAGAGAGAGAGAGAGAGAGAGAGAGCGCAGGGAATCCTGAAGTCCCTAGAAATGCATAAAAATGCATCAGGGGTAGCAAGTGCTGCCCCTTGGCCTCCACTTGGCTACCCTACAGAGCTGGTGATCATAATGAAATGATAATCACGAACCATAACGAGAAAGCACAGCGTTCATGTAAAACTCATTTCATATTCATATTAGTCATGAAATTACTGCGTGATTATCATTCTGTAAAAATGCTGTACCGCCACAGCCTGTTTCTAAGTGCTGGAGATCTTCCTCTGTAGCGGCTGGCACGCATTAGTCCTTGACAGCGCTGGAGCCCTGTTAAGAGACGCAGACAGATCCAGAGGACGGCAGAGCGGCTCATTACTGAAGAGACCACTGGAGAGAAAGGAGAGACTGATGAGAGGACGGAGGGAGAGGGAGAAGCAGAGGAGGGGGTCCCGTTCTTCTCATTTAACCCGTGTGCTCGATGACCCCGGCTCCTGACCCTCTTAACCCCTCGGCAATACACTCAAAGCTGCGCCGGGAGAGGAAGCTCGGCAGCGGTTCTGATTCAGTAGAGCGTTTAACTCAACAGATAGATGGATAGAGAGATAGCTCTAAAAGAAAAAAAAAAAATAAGTCAGCGTTTGGGCCTGTGTATTTAGTGACTTGTCATTGTGCGAGGAGATTAATGGGTATGGAGGGCTGGAGGTCGGCTTCTGTTTACAGTCTTGTTATAGTAGCTTATGTTGGAACGACTCGTGAATACATGTTACGTGTATTTGTATCAACGGCTATAACAGCTAATTCATACATTAAAGGAAATCTAGCATTGAGTGTATCCTGCCAACACGGAAATTTTAATAACTTGCATGGAATGCACACGCATACGGTATGAAGTGCCTAAGTGCCACAGAGGGCATCATTTTAAAAAGACGTGAAGAAGTAACAGAAAAAAAAAAGACCTGGTGCTGAAGAAGAAGAAGAAGAAAAAAGTTATTTTTCAGGCTGCACCTCGATAATGAAACGGTACCCCCCTCCTCTCGCCCAATAATTTACAGGCTCTCGTTATGGCCGGCTGAGGCATGGCGCTGGTGCGTTATGTGTTTTTGCTTTACTAGCCGGCTTTGGAAGTCCGCCTTTTACGGCCAGGCTTTATGATATGTATTTAGGGCAATTAGAGAGGAGATATATTGACTCATTATGGCCGGGCAGGTGCAGAGGGAAGAACGGCGCATGTATAAACGCAACACAAGGGCACGGGGACGGCACAGGGCACGTCTCTCTCTCTCCCTCCTGCCAAGCCTGGAGACCGCTGAAGGTTTTATCGCCATGGTCCCACTTGTGCGTTGGTTTTAATGCTCAGGTGGCTGGATCTGTCCTCGATTTGCTCGTTAAGACCAGCGGTCAGAAAAGATCAGGCTCAGGGTTGAAGCTGACGCACAGAAACGTAACTTTTAATCAGGCACATTACCCGTGACATGGAGGAAAGTTTAAAGCTGGATAGAGCTTTTTGTGAGAGGTGTACTACACAAAACGTAGTACTGTCGAAGAAACATTCCATTACAAATCAGACCCAAAGATCCAGTTTAATCTTGATAGAAAGCAGTGCGCAGGGTAAAGTGAACATCAGATTATATGAGAACATGGAGGAGAATTCGGAATTCACTGTAATATTTCATCAGGAATCATCTTGGCGTACGCAGACTCCCTGGAAGAAGCAATTACCACCCACTATACAGAATTTCTTTGAATATCAGCCTGGATTGACAAGTTTTTTTCTGCCCTCTTTCATTTGTGTAGCCCATCATCAGACGAGGTCCATTTCAAAATGAGTACATAAAGGCTAAATGACTCTTAACAGTGAGCCCACACTGACTTTGAATAATGAGGCTAATCATAGCGGCGCCCCACGCCGAGGGAGAATGAAAATGTGCCACACATGGGGTAAAATGACACGGACTCCCTAATTGTGGTAAAGGGCTTGGACGGAGATCCGTAGCTAGTTATTCGGTGGTAGAAACAAGATCAGCCAACTTGTGAGCCGTGCTCCCGACCTCGTCGACAAGTTCGAGATTGGGGCTAAATGATGGAGGATCGTAATTTCGATGCCTGGAGCTTCAGCACCTGATTATTGAAATGACTTGAGGTCCTCGATGGAGGTCGCAAGGCTTTGGCACGGAAACACGGAGAACGGACAATGATGCTATGCTCTAAAAATAAATAAATAAATAAATAAAATAAAAGAACACCAAAACTCACCAGATTTTTGTAGGTGCGTTTATAATTATGTTACTAAGCTGTCAGAAGAGCTGGCCTGTTTCTTGAAGGAGAGAGAGAGAGAGAGAGAGAAAGAGAGAGAGAGAGAGAGAGATAGAGAAACATGAGAGCATCAGCAGGAACAGCAACGGCGGCAGGATCAGAGTCCAGCTACATTACACGTTCTACCTGCAATCTGTTCTATCACACACACACACACACACACACACACACACACACACACACACACACACTGGCACAGCATCAAAGGCCCAACAAAAAACACCGGCTTGTGTTTAGCGCAAAGACCAGCTTGCAACTGCTAACGGAGATTAGCGAAAACCTCTCTTTCCTCATGATGGAGTTTGGTGTGTGTGGTTTTCCCTTTTCCTTCTTTTCTTTGTGGCCTTTTCTTCCCTTCGTGCAGGACTGGCAGGCCCAGCCACAGAACTGCCCAGAGCCGGGGGAAAGAATTTACAGACTCGGTTTGCCAGAGTGTCATGATCTTAACAAGAGCCGCCCTTAATGAGGCTCTCTCTCTGTGTATGTGTGTGTGTGTGTGTGTGTGTGTGTGTAGTTTCTGCAGCTGCTGAATTTGTGTGTGTAGTGCACTCTGGGCAAGAGGCTCAAAACCAGGAAACCATAAATTACAAACCAACCTGAAAGTCCGTCTTACATTACAATTTCAAATATTTATTTATTGAAACATCAAATAGAATTATATACGAGTGTCAGGGGTGGGATACGGTTTTATATTATGGTTTCGCTATTGAAAGCACTTACTAACTAACGGATCATCCATTCTCTGTATAGCTGGCGAGGCCAAAAAATGTAAGAACATGCGATTTCTTGGCATCCGACCAGTAGCTTAGATTCCTCCGACAGGCACACCTCTGCCAGAAAAATGAAATCCACTCCAGGAAATGTGCGGTATTTTAACTCAATTTGTGTCAGAGAAAAAAAAAAAAAAGAACAGCACAATAGTAAAATCTGAACTGATGTTTGATGAACATCTACTTATTTGAATCCAAAAATAATGCATTAATCATTTCCTTTGCATAAGAAAATGCTCTGTAACCAAGACTACTATTTATTTACAACTGGAGTTCTATACAAACTGAATAAAGACAATTTAGGGAGCAGTCATTCAGTCGCCTTTGAAAAAACAAAGCAGCTCTTCCATCCTTGGCAGATTTGAACATATGAGAGAGAGAGAGAGAGAGAGAGAGAGAGAGAGAGAGAGAGAGAGCAAACACTCCTAATTATTCCTTAACTCAAAACAGGCAGAACGGTTTCGATTCCAAACAGAATTTTGCAGGCGCGCTGTACGGCATACCTGCTCAACATCAAACTGAATCTACACAATCAACGACGCAAATGTTTCAAAGCCCCCGCCAATTCCTCCGACTCGATTTGTAAATTCGCTGTGATGGAGGGTAAACAGACAAGTTGGGCCTGGCCGTCGCATCTGCCTGGGAATTCCTCGAGCATGAAGTAGTGTTCGATTACGGCTCGCTTGCAGTTGCAATGAGATGGAGGATTTTTCGAATGACGCTAATTAATCCAAGACCGCCTCTTCTCTTTGCCTTTGCAAAAGAAAAGGAAAAAAAAAAAGACCCCAAAACCACCCCTTTCTCGCTGTCTGGCTCAAATTTTACCACTACGCTAGCACCACTGAACACTCAGTTTAAAACCCCACCCTTTTCCAATGTTCTGGGCAAAAACAGGTCTGTGGTTTTAAACTGAGTGTTCAGTGGTGCTAGCGCAGTGGTAAAAATTTGAGCCAGACAGCGAGAAAAGCAATAACGCGGCCAGAGTCGCCTGCATGCTAACATCTATTAGCCTGAGTTAAGAAACGAATGAGCTCATTAGCACTTGTTGGCACCAGCTGGGCTGGAGTGTGAAAGTGCTGATGGCCTGTGATGGTTCCCCAGCTTTATTTTCCTCTCATGTATATACATCAAATACACAAAGAAGGACCTGCAGTGTATACACAAAGTACACTGTGTATGTTTTGCATATCCTGCGGCTACTGAGCAAAATATTTAAATGCTTCCAGCCCCGGTTTTAAGCGTCACGTCTTACACACCTGGTTTTACACAGGGATGCAGTTAAGGGAGAGCACTTGGTAGATGGCCGGTACAAATGGCCAGTAAGTCGTGAGGAAAGACAGATGACAGCACCTGAGCACAGGGTGGAGGCTGTAACCCAAGCCTGAGTGTAACTGTAAATGAAAAAAACGGTACATGCGCAACCCGTAACCCCTAGCCGTATTTCAGCGATTTGTTTCTCCTTCTGAAAAATTCAGTTTCTCCTCATTTCGTCTAAGGCAGACAAGATGTTATAATGAAACCTGTCCAGTAATTTGGCTGGATCTCATCCAAATTATGAGAGAGAGCTATAGAGAGGGAGGGAGAGAAAATGAGAGAGCCAGAGCGAGAGAGAGAGAGAGAGAGAGAGAGAGAGAGAGAGAGAGAGAGAGAGACAGCGAGACAGAGAGAAAGAGGGAGTCTGCAGGACCCGATAAACCTGAACTCCCTCTATGATTGGAAACACATGAGTCAGGCTTCTCTAATGAGCTCCTATGTTTGGTAACATTGAGTCTAAAGTGGCCCCACACAGAAAAAAAAAAAGAAAAAAAAAAAAGTCTTACCCTTCCAGTGTTTGGATATTGTTTCGTCTCAAGTATTTGAGTGTGGAGACGTGAAGTTAAAAAAAAAAAAAAGATTCCAACAAATTTGTCTACTGCAATTTCTGTTTCTTTAAACGGCCTACCCCTATTCCCTGATGTTCTTAATCTATAAAAGAAAACTATTTAGAGAAATTTGTTTGTACTTCTCAGGAATCATTTGAAACTAACAGAAACCAAATAATCCATGCGACTAAACAGAAACAACTGTGCTTTTTCAGATCGATCATGTTACGTTCTTGAGAATGCTTTCTCAATGTGTAATATAGTGTTTATCTGTGCCATGCGCTCTCTCTCTGCTATTTGACGTGAAGATCAGAGAGAAAAATGCTCTCTCGCTCTCACCCAGGCCCTGCAGTGGTGCAAGCGTCCTTGTAAAATCGTTGCTTTATGAAGACAGGAGGAGCGGGTTCTGTTTTACTGTTGTGTAAACCATTGTTTAACGTCCCACTATTTAATATTTCTCAGCTTTCTGGCACGCCGTCAAGCCTCGAACAATAAAGTCATTGAGCTCGGCAGTGCACCTCCAGCTCAATCCGCGCTAAGTGCCGGTTTTAACGCCTTTTTCCTCTTTTCCTCTCTTCCCCTCCTTCCCTCTCTCTCTCTCTCTCTCTCTGTGGTCACTGGCTTACAATACATCACCCTGAGTGATAGCTCCTCTGCCCAGAGCTTGAGAAATGTTTATAGCTACCGTTGGACTTCACCTCGCCGCCCTCTGGCCTTAACCTTCACCCTTCATCCGATGCCATGACAGATACTTGGAGCCGCCATATATCTGACAGACCTTTTAATTAAGCCACACGTCTAATCGAGCACAGCGGCCATTGACTCAGTGTTTAAGCCAGTATGGAGAGCGTGTCAGTCAAGCCCCGGGACGTGCATTAATCCGACCGGGAATGAGGGGGGTTGCCGGGGGTTATGGGGGATTAATGTATGGACGCCACGCTAGCGCGGTTGACAGTAATGGCCGACACTCGTGCATTAGGGTGATTGCGAGGCTCGGTCTGCTTTCAGGCTGGAGCCGAGGCGCTACAAAAGAGATGCAGCGATCACACCATCGGGCTCTCAGCTCCATTAGGGCCAGCGGGAGAGCCAGGCCGCTAATCAATGGGTGGGTGGGTGTGTGTGTGTGTGTGTGTGTGTGTGTGTGTGTGTGTGTGGAGTGAAGGATGGGGGTGGAGGAGACAGAATTCAGAACCGAAATGCGAACTATTCCTAGCTTTTTCCAATTCCAATCATGTATGGTCATTGCCGAAGATCGCGTGTCAGTCTGAATGAATTCATTCCAATTGCAGATCTCAATTTACAGTACAGCAACATTGATATTACTATAAAAACATTGTGAGCAAATCTCTATTTTAATAAATAGTTTGATTATTTACAGATTATTAAACTGCACGTCTCACGTGCCCTTAGGTGAGGGTTATTGATGAAGTGTAAAATTGCAAATAGTTGCAAAATAATTGCAAAAGTAGTGACGAGTGGAAAAAACAATGCAAAATAGTTACAATGCTACTTATGATTAGACGAGAGAGTGAGTGAGAGAGAGAGAGAGAGAGAGAGCGAGAAAGAGAGATAGAGAGAGAGAGAGAGAGAGAGAGGTTTGAAGGAGATAGATGTGATGTACTCCAGTGCCTCTCTGATAGGTTCGAATGAGACAAGGTGTGAACAGACCTCTGTGCCTGCAGCTGACAACAGATAACACAGACATCGTTGTTTAGACATCACACCATCGATCACACACTGACTCTCTCTCTCTCTGTCTCTCTCTCTCTCTCATACACAGACACACACACACACACACACACACACACACCGGGTGTAGAGGTATGACACTCTGTCTGTCTGCTCCTGGGATCTTCAGCAGGTGAGAGAGATTGATTGAACACAGCACTACCTTTTCGTTTAGGTTGATCATTGATCTCACTTAATCACACCAGACCTTCTCTTACCTGGATGCAATCTTTGTTTGATCTTTTTTTTTTTCTAGTTTAAACTGAAAACCTGCTATTCCCCCCCCCCCCCCCCCCCCCCCCGATTCTGATTCACCTCTGAGTGCATTTTCTCTCTCTAAAAAAAGTTGCTTGCTGCTTTAGCCAAACTGCTGAAGGGGAAAAACAGCTGCGTTTCAGTTTTATTTCAGAATGAACCCAGCAGGGGAGATGTGAGTTAACCTCTGGTCACTGGACGTCCACTGGGCGAGGGAGACATGGAACCAGTAAAACTAGAGGACGCTGATGGCGTCTTATAAAGAATGAGCCGTGCGTTTAGCTGGTTCGCAATTCGCGGCAGAATGTTTGACGGTATGTTGAACAGCTCTGGCATGCTCCTGTGCACCTAGCTGTGATTCGGGATCCTGATTTATGAGCAGAGTTTAAGGATCGTTTAAGGATATTTCCAACAGCTCTTCTGTATAAACCTACCCGGCACATTAAGATAGGAGTTTCCAAGAGCATGTAGTAAATGATTTTCACTGAATGTCTCTGCTGATAACAGAGTGCAGGTGAAAGAGAGGATGTGTTCACAGATTCGTGGCTGCAGTCATCAGTGTTGGCCTCCAACTAGACCCGGAGTTCACAGGTTATCAGTCAGCCCTTGGCTCTCGCTAACCTCATTACCTAATGTGGCTGCATCAGCACCCTCACTGCCTCTTTATCACCCCTTGCTGCGTGTGTGTATGCGTGTGTGTGTTGTGAGTCATGACAACAGGCCTCCTTAAGTGTATACTGACCACGCGGTATATGTCTCCATGTGACTGGAACCAAAATACAAGCCGCTTGTTTACACCCATCATTCTCACAATTTTATTCTGTTCATGATGTTACAATAATGCAGTTGTCACTATCAACTACTATTAAATGTCTACCTGAGTGGTCACTTGATTTTGCTAAAAAAAAAAAAAGAAAAAAAAAAGGACATATAATATCAATCTACAGTGTAACTAGTTTGGGGACTGTAGGTGGAAAGTTCTGCTAAAAAAATTTTTAAAAGCTAAAGAAATGGATTTCAGTTGTACATCTTTGCTTAATGGCGCCTGCTATTTGAATATTTGGATTACCAGAAATTTTCTCATACTGGCTACAAAAAGAAGAAAGAATGCAAGTTTGCATTTCAGTACTCCAGCACTTTTGCTGTTAATGACATGTTTGCTGTACTTCTGTGAGCAGTCATGATTTGTGCTCGCTTACTCCTACTCTCCTACACACTCTGTGTGTGTGTGTGTGTGTGTGTGTGTGTGTGTGTGTGTGTGTGTGTGTGTGTGTGTGTGTGTGTGTGTGTGTGTGTAGGATCATGTTTGTATGTTTGTCCTGAGATCTTGTGTGTTTGTTCATCGGTGCATGTTTGTGTGTTAGGGTAATTACCCTCCCAAACAAAGGCTGTGGTTATTGCCCCCTGGGCTCCGGCTCTGACCCCATCGCCAGGAGCGGCTTGGAGGGCATGTTTGAGATAAACACCAGACCCACACGCACACTCTCTCTCTCTCTCTCTCTCTCTCTCTCTCTCTCTCTCACACACACACACACACACACACACACACACACGCACAAAACCTAAATACACAGCAAAACATTTACCCCTGTAGTGAGAACAATTAATCAGAGCTAATTTAGGCCTAATGTGCTTATATGTAAATGAGGCAAAACCAAATTGACTAATGATTTAAACACACACACACACACACACACACACACACACACACACACACACACACACACACACACTATTACACACACATGGCGTTGCTGCACTAACAGTTCACACGGGACTCATAACTAAACAACACTAATTAAAAAAAGCATAATAAGAGGATGACTTATTACAGAGCTCTTGCTGTATGTGAGCCCCCTGGCACTCATCTGCTGCGTGAGCCAACTCTCCTGTACACACACATTAGCCTTTAGCCACGAGGCTATTATAAAAGGCCGTAAGGGCACTTTGGAAGCCAATAAGCACCCAAATGTCAGCCCTCATTAGACTATGATAGGGGTAAACAAGAAACTTTTAGCAAAGCCAACTGGTTAAGAAATCCATCAGGAGCACAATGGTGCTAAACAAGGCTGAAATGGCTTCAGCGGAGCCGGATTGATCGTCGCAGTGACGCCGGAGGAAGAGCGACTCTTCCCTGCTAGGTTAAAACCCCAGCACAGAGGGAAGCTTCTAAAAACTGTCCAGTGGCAGCGTGCCAAGTCCAATAGACTCTTGTCCATTAGTGTCTGTTTCAGCATGCCGCTCTCCTCTGGCTATTCATCTCAGGGACTGTGTGTCCCTGCTGCTCTTTACAAAACACACACGCGACCTTAGCGTGTTTACACACACACACGCACACACAGAGGCACACGCAGATTACAAACCCCGCTGCACGCTCACACATCCCCAGCATCTGCTAACATTTACTTAATAATTTAACACCGAGCCACCGTCAATAACATTTCCATAAGGGAGAGGACGAGAAGAAGAGGGAGAGAAAACACAGGGAGAGGAATAAAACAATTGTGGGATCGATGGTGCAAAAAATTGGTTTTATCGAGTGCTCTTTCTCACATTTCCCCCAGACACAGACGAGAGAACGGAAGGCGTGCAGGCCCCCGCTCTAGGAGCCGCCGAAGAGGAGGGTGGGGGGGGCACGGAGAAGAAAATAAATGAGATTATTGATGTTACACGTCAAAAATAATTGCTCAGATTTCTGCTCAGAGGGAAGGAAAAGATGCTGATGGATTTGTTGATCCATGAAAAGGCTTCATTTTGCAGGTGGACCGAGGAGTCTGAACCTTCTGGAATTTTTTCTTTTTTCTTTTCCCACCTGACCCCCAGGAATATTTGTAAAGATGTTTGCTAGCTCAATTCATCTCCAGGCTAAAACCTTTATGGAGAGGAAAGAGTCTACAGGTTCAATCTGTTCGCTTAAGCACAAATACGTGCAGCCCGTTCTGTTTAAACACTATATATGTCATTTCTTATCACACAGTTGTATTTAATAAACCTGTGATATGAATTACAGCCAGCACTGCTGTCAGAGTTGCTGTTACAAAAATTTCATCAACACCTTCTGACCAATCAGAATTGAGAATTCAACAGCTCGATGGTAAACCAATAGTACAACTGCTATATTAACATGAGCTCATGATAGGGCTGGGCGATATATCGATATAATATCGCTATTGTTATAAATGATTTTCTGAGACACACTTTTCTGAGATATCGTTGGCATGGTGATGTATTTTTATTTATTTATTTAAAAACATTTTTAATAATTACAAATTAAATGGTACTGAATGGATGCTGTTGATTTGATGTAAAAACAAAAATTTTTAAAAACCTCACTCTTTGCCTTGTAGGCATTAAAGACAAGTATAGTCAAACTCAGTTTAACCTTTTTTTGTTTATATTACTACTGTTTTGCAGACAGTTTGTTAGCTAAATTATATAATCATGCTAAGCATCGTGAATCGTAGAAATGCCCTCAAGTATCGTGATATGATATTTTTGTCATATCGCCCAGCTGTATTTCATAACATAAAAGGTGAATAAAATGACCTTTTTTTTCTATTTTCACCTAAATGTGCTTATTACACCTGACAGACTCGAGAACAAGATGCTTGCGTTTCTTGAATTCACGTCAGTAGGGACAATTTCATGCCGAGGATCTTCAAGAACCCGCGTTCTCTCGTTCAACTGAAGGCGACACATAGTCAGGAACAGCGTAGCCTTTGAAACACCAACCTGATCACTCACTTCACACACTGGATTAAGAGATGGATAGTGAGGGGGGAAAAGTGGGAGAGGACAGAAAAGGTAGAGAACAGAAGGACTTTTTTGTCTGGGACAGCTTTTTTGATCTCGCGTGACTCAAAACTGTCGGCTTAGCCGCTCTGATCGTGGTGGTCTGGCCCGGTGTAGAGTACCCGGACATATTCCCCCACTTCTAGGCAGCGTCTGTATCTGGTGCTGCTTGCCAGCGCAAGTGTACAATAGGCAGCGTTGGGCGATTGAAATTCACTCCGGCTCTGTCCCCGCTCTGTCCTGAAAAGCGATCTGGGCTGAAGGGGAAGATAGGCGCTGACCCGCTGGCCCCAGCGCCTCCTCTGAGCCGGCCATTTGAGCACCGCCTGAATGAAGACGGGCCTACGTCACTCACACACACACACACACACACCAAAACACATACACAGGCTTCATCAGATAGCGTTTCCATGGACTGAATGCCTCAGACCCCAGGCCACTGAGTGTGTGGCATCAACCGCCTGCTTCAAACGGCGACTCCTCAAGCTCTCGTTTCTTTACCCATTGTGTGCTGTTTGGATCCGAAGAATGTGGCGATCCACCAGTACGACCTGTCCACAAGGAAAACGTGGAGTCTCCCTGGCATGAATTGGGCTGCAGTCTTTAGTGTAACTATCGCAGCACTGCTGAATACAATCATATACTGCAGTTTGCTTTAGTGGATCAAAATGCCTCTCACTGGAGGTGTTTGATAGATTGAATGTGCAAGTTTCGCTGACTGACGTTCAGCCAGCCGGTGTGGAAGCGTGCAACACAAGAGCAAACACAGATCAAATAATCAAAAGGTTGTGTTCAGCTCTGAGCACCGAGAGCCAAGCGTAAACACAATCAGGAGCAGCTACTGGAGAAAAACCTCAGAGCAGAATAAAGCCACTGGCAGCGATAGATGGAAAACAGAAGTGTGTGATAAACACCTGAGAATGCCTTAGTGGAAAGGCACACGTGCACATGCACATCTCTTTTATTTTTATTTATTTATTTATTTATTTTTACACATACATGCGCACAGTTGCGCTTGTACTTATTCCTAAATGAATTCAATTAATTGAATGCAATATATACACAATACAGCATAACTATACTTATAACAGTCCACAAGACTTGCATATTGCCATAAAGTTCACAGCCACATACAGCTTATAGTGTGTACTCTGCAATGTGCAAGCACGTGTGGAGAGGAGATAACTTTACGAGCCTCATCTCGATAGCCAAATGTTTCCAAGGCCTCGTGCTCTGCTCCCGGGGGCACTTCCTGGCCCTCTCAGCTTACCCGTGAAGGGGGCAAGGCGTAATCAGATCGCAGTGGTCGGCCATTGTCTCCTGTGGTGAATCTCATCTTTTCAAGCTGACCGTTTTACTGTGGAATCTGTAAAATAATTCGGCTGGGCCCACCTCTCAGCCCTGGTGTCAGTAAATACCTGTCATCAAAGTGTCCTAGTGCGGTAATGCGCCACAGATGGAGATGATGTTTTTTCCCCCCCTTCGGTTTGGATGCCAAGTGTGAGAGCTGAGTTCAAGCGCTCTAGGCCCAATAACTAAATTAGCCTGTGACTGGATATGTTACATTATTTTGATTAATATGATAGTCTTGTTTTGATACCATTATCGTTTAAAAACTCTTTACCTACACTTAAAGTTCAGTTCATCTCTAGGCATATAATCACATGTCTTAAAGTACAACATCAAAAGTTGGTTCAGATGTACAAATATGTTTATTTTGGACTTGGATGTGAAATATTTTTAACAGTTGCCAATGAGGAACTTGGCTTTTTCCATATGTTATTAGGGACACTAATGAGACAATAATGATCTCAGACAGACCCAATATATTGATCTGGACAAACGGGGAGTAAAATCGGTGCCATCAATGAGCACATAGAGTTTTCCTCCAGCTCATTTGTCATAAATAATCAATATGCCAATGAGAAAAGAACACACTCTGCCCGCATGCGCATGCTTCCCGGTTCACATAGGATTTACAAGCTGATGGAGCTGCTTGTCAAAAATGCACCAGTTCTAACCTCTCTCACTTGGTCCTTTGCTGTGTATTCTGTCTCTCATGGCCGTTATTGACATTTTACCGCTAACCTTCTCTTTTACACTAACTTTAATGCGAGGTCTGTTATCAGATGTGGCCGAGGTGTGGAGTTTCAGCCACCCTCCTCCTCCTTTTCTCTGGGTTATTCATCCCTTCTTCCTGTGCTCTGAAAGTCAAGCTTCCCTTTACAAAACCCCCGTGCCCTTATCTTTCTGACCCCCCACCACCTGACCCACCACCGCAACCCCACCCTACTTTCCAGTGCGCTTGCGGTGCTCTGTGCTTGATAGCCAGGAGAGCCGTGTCTCTGTCTCCCGGGACTGCCAGTGGGCACAAGGACACAGCACTCCGCCGCTTCTGAAGGGTGGGATCACTGATCAAACCGTAGGCATGGATCCCTCAGGGGATGCTGTGTTTACTGCGGTAGCTTCCCTACACGCCTGATAACGCAAGGGGTCACTACATGCAGTGCTGCACGGACTACGTACACACACTCACACCTCAGAAATATAGCAATATTTACAAGAACTAGAGTCGCTGCACTCTTTAAATGTAGAGTCAGTGATTGTTAACAGAGTAATATTTGTTCTCCTCACATTCCGGCAGCTGTCAATCAAACAGTCTCTGTGGCGCGGTAAACGAGACAAAAAGGAACCCCAAAATTATTTGGGGCACCAACGTCTAACCAATCACGAAAAGTAGGCAACTTGCCCGTCAATCATGATGCCTGTCAATCCAGAAAGCTCTGCCTCTTGCACTAGCATTGAGGAGTTCTTTGCTAGGCAGTGTGTATCTGAGTGTTTTGGGGACGTGATAAACAGGACTGTGTTTTGAATTTTGAGCTAGCTAGTTTTGGCAAACTTCCACAAAAATAGTCGACTATGCCTTTAAATAATTTATTACATAAAAGTTGTATAATAATAGTTACACAATAAAAGATTACTGGCACCAGAAATGGTTAATTTAATTATATTATCCTGGCACTAATATGTAATATTCAAGACATATTACATACTGGTCAACTCTTCGGAGAGAGTTTCAGACGTGCAGTTTGCACTACGAGAAGGAATTTCAGGCAGACTGCCTCATTATTTTAAATGCCTCATGATTTTAAATCTGATCATGCTACCAAGTCCAGACCACGAAGTACAAAAAACTGGCATGGTCAGCTGGTGTTTACTCGAAATCTCAATTTAGCAGGAAGCTACAGAATGTTGTACAAGTCTGTGCTGTGAACTGAGGCAGCATCGCATAGCTTTGGGGCAGTCGTTTCTGCAAGCGCATTTGAAGAGCTTGCAGTGGGAGGCAGTGGAATGGGACAGCAGAGAGAGGTGCTGTCTGGGTGGGTGGTCAGAAGCATTGGGCAGATATCAGTCATCATGCCTGGCTCAGAATTCAATCTGGTTCTGTCTGCAGGACTCTTACATCGTCACCCCGCCGATAGGGATCACGGGCAGGGCGAGTGTGCCGAATCACTAAGCTCTGAAAGGGAGCCGGGGGCCTCTTATTTAAGAGTTGCCTTCCAGAGTCTTTATGGCATATGCAGCAACCTTATTTTCATTTCTAAAGCAGTCGAATAAACTGTATAGATGAGTCATAGTCAGTGCCGTACTTTTTCCATGTACCTTCCTATACCTTCATGGAATTTGTCATCAAGAAGTCCGGAGGATGTATAAGTGGGCGTATAAGAGAATGAACGTGAGAAAAAGTTGTTGAGAAGGACTGATTGCCCATAACAAGATGTGGGAGAGAGGTTCTCTAAAAGGAAAGAAGGCTCTTCTCCCATCCGATTTGCTGAGAGGATGTACACTGGAATGTATCCGCTGAAGCAGGATTGCCTTTCCTGTTCTTTTTTTTTTTTTTTTTTTTTTTTTTTTTTTTACCTCCCCCTCCGTGGCCTTTTGTCCGGGGGGGTCTGCAGGTGCTCGGGAGGGCACAATATCCCCATATTCATATCCTGATTCTATTCTGATGCCAAAGCCCGGTCCCAATGGACAACACCTGCTCCGACAGCCCTCCTAGCCCCACACAATGCTTGTTGTTCTGGCTCATGCATTCTCATCCATCCCCACATAGGCAATCACTGTCTGAGCCATGCTGAGGAGAGACAGCCTTTTCACTCAAATCCCCCCCTCATCTCCCCCTTAAACTCAGTTCCCATACATAGTAGGAAGAGCCAGTGAATGTGGCATAACACACCTGAGGAGAACTGCAATAGACAAAACACTGAGGATAAAATAATACAAGGAGGTTTTGTGCTTTATGGGGTCAGACTGAAACAAGTCTTAATATACAAGAATGTATAATAATGAGATACTGCAGAAACAGAATATATGAGATATTTAAATACTTGAAAATTTAATACTAAAAAAATAGGCGATTTTGATGGTAAGATGTATCATACAGCTTTGATTCCACATTTATTATAATATAAAATGATGACTAATGCTTTTCCTTTGCTTATAACCTCAGAACAACCTTTCACACAAATGTCAACTCTCTTGATCTTGAGGTGAATTTCATCTGTCTGCAGAACTACGCCTTCTTGACTCTTGACCTAAAAGCCTGTCATGCCAAAACTGTTGCACTGAAAAAAAAGGGGAAAAAAAAAACACTTTCAGATGAAAAAAGTGAATTTATATATAGCAATAGTAATGATACGTTAAGGTGAGAGGAACAAGGCATTCGCCACTCATCTGCAGACTGTAATTGTAACGATTTCACGTCCTAATGGTGCGGCGCTCCGCCTTTTTGTGCCTCTCTCCATGGTGATGAGGAGCATAGGATCAGGCATGTGGCGGCTGGAGACACCATTACCTATAAATAAGGTCCAATTTGGTTGTCACAAGGTTGCCTATAATCTAGCGGTGGATCTGGGGCTTGGGCCACAGGCCGGGCCTCCGGTGAGAGGGAGGTTAGAATGGACGGGGGGGAGCGAGAGCTAATTGAAAGCTGATTCCTGTCAGGAGCTCCTTTCTGTGCGAGACAGAGGGGACATTGTGTCCCTCCTCGCTCGAGTGTGGCCCTGGCTGCTGCCAGAAACCCACCTTTTTATCCCTGAGACAAAACAGAGACCCTCACCCTCCCTCTTTCTCTCTATCCCTGTCTCTCCCTGTTGGAGCTCTCTCCTGGCCGATGAAAGGGGATATATTAGGAGGGTAATTCCGAGAGGGAGATAACTGTCGGACAGGATGAAAAATGCTGTCTATCTCCAGGACTCGGGACTCAGGCCATGTCAAAACTACAACTTTAGGGCTCAACGGACCTTGGCAAGCCTGTTGCAGATAGCTAGTCTCTAATGCCTTTATTTAGTTTCACTCTCTGTTTTCTCTCTTCTCTCCCTTCCTCTTGTCGGACGTTTACTATGGAGCGTATCTCAAGTACATCAGCAGTTTTTAACCTACATCATCACCTTCTATTAGTGATCTTCACCTACTCATATAGAGATTAAATGGTTCAGAAAAAAAAAGCCAGGCGGTGTCATAAAGTAAAACTGGTGGACGTGTTTGTCACAGTCAGGATGGTGACTTTGTGTCTTATGTAAATGGGGTTAGGTGGAGGTGGTCTTGGAGACGGGTTATCTCCTGAGTTTGGAAAGACAGGCTAATTTTTTCCAGCTGCTGTGTGGGGAGGGAGAAATGACAGATTTACCTCCTTCTTAAGCACTCAAGACAGCCTTCGTCTCCAGGAACTGTCAGAGGGGCCTTGTTAGAAAGTTTCCTGTGGCTGGATACTTCTTGCTCAGATCTCTTTCATACTCTAACCCAATCATACCCTATATATGTACTCTGTTGTTCTCTTTAACGCTATTACTACTACTACTATTTTGTTTTCACATTGCCTCTAATCTTTTGATAAATTACTAGATTCTCTCCTGCGCTCTCTCTCTCTCTCTCTCTCTCTCTCTGTATGTGTGTGTGTGTTGATGGACACAGTACCCGTAGTCTTCAAAATCAAAGACACATGCACACATATTGACACACTCACACACATATCAATTTTATTGATGATGTGTGCCAATGTAAGGCCCAATGCAAGACAAACAAAAAATACTGGCGTCACTGCCTCTGAATCCCATCACAAGCAAATCTCCAGTCAATTTACTGCAGAGCGGGAGCGGAGAGCGAGCATTACCTCATAAAAATATTAGCTCATAGCTGCTTAAATCTGATACCTTAGCAAGGAGGAGCAGGCAGCTTGTAAAGCCAACCATTTTTGCTTTGTATGGAAAACTTTATATGTTAGATAAAGTATCGTATGTAAAAAGCTGAAACTGAAAAATGTCAAATATGTAAGGGTTTTTTTTGTTGATAAAACAATATAAAATGCTTTTCATTTAACTACACAAAAGATTGCACAATTGTGGATATTCTCAAAAATATTTCTGACAGCATTACTAATATTACTGCATATTTCTGAATATTATGGAGTAGCAGCGTATGTAAAGTAAAATAAAATGGCTCCCCAGACTTGTAAGCACTTTCTGTTTAAAAGGGGCTTCACAATACATAGGTTCATCAAGGTATGTTTGTGCGTTGAACTTCTCAGTACCGGACCTTTCCGCATTTATTTTGACAACGCAATAAAATCTCATAGCAAAACAGCCCCCGTTGGCCTGGATAACAAAAATGTTTAGACTAGCACGAGCGTCAAAGTGGTGTCAGAATAGCTGAAGCAGATGTGTCGCTACTTCTCACTTTCCCCTCAAATGCTATCTTACTGATTCTCTGTGACATGAGCCATCCTTCAAGCTAAACTAGCATATGAAAATGCTAATCAAGGTCATACAGTGGTTCATCACCTCATCGTGCACTGCTGGAGGCCACAAATCGGCTTGTGGATTTACAAAACCTTTCCTAGTCTGGCAAGTTTCCACTCAATCGAGGTATCTGTGTGAGTCTTGATTGTGTCACTGATGAAGACAAACAGAGGTTTGAGGCCCGAGATTACTACAAGTCTGGTCGCCTACTGTAAAGGTCAATGAGACAAGACATACACGCTCGTTCCTGTAAACACACCCGTGAAAGCATACACATATCCATACCCAACACACACAAACACAGAAAGTACTGACATGAATGAAAATCATAAACGTATGCCAGCTAAAAGAGTTTAAGAACCATTTAAACCATGTAAATCATAATTGACAGCCATTCTGAGGAGATAAAACCCAGATTGAGCAGGCCGGTTTCTGGTTTCTCCTTTCCATTCTGGAAAGCAGCTCGGCTCATGGCTCCGGCACAAAGTGATGAGTTCTTTATTACTCCAGCATGCTGTTTTGATCATGCGTGTGTGTGTGTGTGTGTGTGTGTGTGTGTGTGTGTGTGTGTGCCCCACAGACGCCAAGTTCTTCCTCTCAACCGCTGAACCACACAGCCAATCATCAACATAACCCAAGACAAAACAACATCCCCCACTATACAAAAAAACACACACACACACACACACACACACACACACACACACACCAAAAAAAAAAAAAAAAACAATAAATGAAAAAAAAAAAAACATGCCAACAGATGAGAAAGGGGAGAAAGTAAGTAGGGAAAAGATTTACAAAAGGAGAAGAGGAAGAAGACGAAGAAGAAGAAAGAAATACTGGCGCACAATTTTCCACTACATCAGCCACTACTTAAAAGAGCAATTACAACACTGTGTATCAAAGTCCCCAATTACCCCTAGGCAGGAGCTGGGTGGGTTTTGTGTGTGTGTGTGTGTGTGTGTGTGTGTGTGTGTGTGTGTGTGTGTGTGTGTGTGTGTGTGTGTGTCGGAGTTTGGACAAGCTACATGCAGCAAATTTGATAATTTATGTTCTAAATGAAGCTCGGCAGAATTCATATGTTTGCTGTGCCTGCTGTCTGCTCACATAATCTTCACCTACGCTGCTTAAGAACAACAGATAAACACTACGCAGATGCTGACATGTAGCTACAGCAGCTTTAAAGCTAAAATAACATGTGAGATGAGGACAATGAGTGGAAAATTAGAGGGGAATATGTATTATATGACATGTAAGATAGTGTGATAATTTAAATATCAAGCTTAGAGATGCATGATCATGTCTGAAAGAGAAATATTTGGAATCATAACTATCGCAATAAATGAGCTAATCAGACAGACTGAGATAGATAGATAGACAGACAGACAGATAGACAAATAGACAGACAGACAGATAGACAGACAGACAGATAGACAGACAGACAGACAGATAGATAAATAGGCAGACAGACAGACAGATAGATAGATAGGTAGATAAATAGATAGATAAATAAACACACAGACAGCTAGACAGACAGATAGATAGATAGATAGATAAATAGACACAGACAGATAGACAGACAGAGGGATAGATAGATAGATAGATAGACAGACAGATAGATAGATAGATACGCAGACAGATAGACAGACAGATAGATAAATAGAGACAGATGCCAGAAATTAATGTTTACTTAAGTGCAACTTGACAGTCCACACCCCCTCACTCACTGACACACACACACACACACACACACACACACACACACACACACACACACACTGATGTGACTCCTCTTCAAGCCTCTCCGGTTTAGCGAAATGCAAGCCGCTTTCTCTGAGGTGGAGCTCCCTGGTGGAAATGGCTTTAAGGCGCAGGAGGAGAAGAAAGAGCGGCAGAGAGAGCGAGCTCTTTATCTGTGTGGTCCAGCTCACCTTTCTGCCGCTGCTGTGCCACTCAAAGCTGGGGCTTGTTCTCTGTGCCACGGATAAAAGCGCCTGTGAAGCCCGATCCCATCCCTGGAGACGTCATTTAAAGCCACCGTCCCACTCGCCGGTGTCATTTCAACAAGCAGCCTCCGTCTTTCTATCACTCTTGCCATCCCTCCGTCACTGACCCTCTCTGCTCCATCCACTTCCCCATGCTGGCTGTCACGGATACCTGCTCCCTGCTTCTGTTTCGCTCTCGAGCACTTAACGTTTACGTTGCCCTCCATCTGCACCCGAGTATTAGTGCTTACTCCAGTGTTCATAAGAAGGAAAGACATGTCTGTATCATTTCTTCTCCACTGTTGATGCTAAAGCAGGAGAGTTGATCTACAACTATTGTTCTTGGTCTTATTAACCGAGGAGCTGTAACGATCCATAAAACAGTGCTCGTCAAGTATGCACTAGGTGCTAGACTCTGGACGCTATATATCTTTCCTGTTGAGATAAAAAGCTGTCTGTACAAACAGGACATGTTCGAGGCATCACCTTTCATCCCGTCTGCATTAATGATGTCAAGGCCTGTTTTGAGAGCAAATATTCCCCTCTTTACATTTCCATTCAAAGAAAAATATACTGTGTGGAATAGAGGTTGGAAACCTGCACAGATGAGGGAATCATTCATTTTCTCATTGCGTGTGCGAGTGTGTGGGCGTCATGTCTTTACGAGGTTATCTTCTGGGTGCGGTAAGGACAAGACAATAAACAGGACTCTTTGTTTAGCCGGGAAGAACCCGTCTGAGCCGGTCTGAAGATAAATATCGAAGAGCGCAGGACTTGTGAGAGCGCGGCAGGTGTTTGTTCAGATTCAGGATAGTGCTTATGAAGATGAAAAGTTCTGCATGCTTCGTTTTGGGAGAGAGTCCTTGTGGTGCGACACTGTGGCTGAAGGAAAACATGAAGTTGAGTTACTTTTCACAGTTTCCACAATTCCATGAATGCCCTCCAGGAAAAACTCAGATTTGGATGATGGATTTATCGCAACAGTTCCAATTCATTACCACAGATTAGTTAAAACTGTCACATGTTGGTCAGATTGTGTAGCTGTTCCAGACATGCTCACTAGCACATCAAGCTTTACTTTCTGTTTCTGGGCAGTGGTAGATTAGTGGTAAAGACACCGGACTTCTGATCGGAAGGTCGTGAGGTCAAACCCCAGCACTGCCAAGCTGCCACTGTGGGGCCCTTGAGCAAGGCCCTTAACCCTCAACTGCTTAGTTGTATAAAATGAGATAAATGTAAGTCACTCTGGATAAAGGCATCTGCCAAAATGCAATAAATGTTAATGTTTATTTCAGGAATCATACAGACGGACAGCAAATCCCAGAGAGACAGACAGACAAGCTTCCAATATCACTCTCCTATAATTCATAGTGTTCAATACAGAGAAATGGATCAGGTTCAGTACTAATTGTCCATGTAATGAATTGCTCTTAAGCAATTCATTGGCGTTCTGCGAGCAGCCCCACTAACCTGCAGTGCTGGCATCATGGCCGTGTGTGCAGCTGTGGAAATCCCGCAGGCTGCCGTGCCACGCTGCCCGATTTAGACAGGAAACACGAGAACTCTGAAAATAAAGTTCAACTTTGCGCTATTAGCGTCAGAATGACTTGGAGACTTTAAAAACAGCAGCAGTCTAAAAATACAATGTAAGGCACTCAGAGTGAGGGCGAGAGAGGGTGAGAGAGCGAGAGAGTGCTGGCATTTCTCTTTTTGGCCAAGGGCGAGGTTGGGCAGGGTAACCAACACGGCCACACCACCGGAATGCGCTGGCCAACCACCTCGCTTCCTTTCCACGTTTATGGAGAATCAGACACTGGCTCCTGCCACTGAGCCTGCAGCAGGTTAGCCTTCATCATCCTCCTGTTTCACTCACATACACACGCATGCACAAGTATCTATTCCTCTTCTTCTTAATAATAATAATAATAATAATAATAATAATATTGTCATGTCTGTGTAAAAATTACCATTGTTATTCATAAAAAATAAATAAAAAGGTGACTTTAAAAAAAAAACATTTGTAAAAGATTGTTTTTAAGCATTTCACAATTTTTTAATTTTTAAAAAGTTTAAAATTTTAGCATCAAATCAGCTGGTTCCACACGGGTTCAAATTATTATTTTTATATTATAAATTATATTATTTATATATTATGATATTGTAATGATATTATAATTGATAATGTACTATAACATAATTTACCATGATATTGATATTCTATTGTCATATCACCCAGTCCATGATGTTATCAGTGTTGTCATTGTTATTATTAGCCATTCCTGTCATTTTAAATAAATGAAGAATATATATATATATATATATATATATATATATATATATATATATATATATATATATATATATATATATATAATTGCAATAGCAATAATAGTAGTAGTACTAGTGGTAGTAACAATCACAGATGATAATAATTTGTGGAATCCAGTTGTTGATTATGTGAGTCATTAAAAACTATGATTCACAGTAATCATATTACAACAAATAATTGCTGGCAAAATTTTTTTCACAGTAAATGCATATATAAAATGTAACATTTCTGATTCCTCAGACTGTCTCACTGCATTAGCAATTACTTAATAGACTCTTGGCACAATTCTCGATGTCCAAATCACAACAAGAGACTTCATGTGCGTGAGTGTGTATCTGTGTTGGGACGGGAGGAAGCAAATAAATGGGGAAGATTTGCTAAATATGCCAGAAACAACAGAGCGGCTGTTTTCTTTGGCAGCACAGACATGGCAACACGCATGAGTGAGAGACAATCGGGACAGACAGCAGGAGAGAGAGAGAGAGAGAGAGAGAGAGAGAGAGAGAGCGAGAGAGAGAGAGAGGGAGAGGGAGGGAACGGCTTCAGCGGCAGCCGCTGTCAGCACTCGGGGCAGCATCCAGACTGAACGCATTACAAGTGTTCCCGCTGTAAGATTATATTTGGATTCTCTAGGCTCGCTTCCAATTATTACTGGCACTTAATACTTTTCGCACCATTCACAGATCCCCTTACCCCTGCTCCAGACTGCGCCACGTTTGGCTGCGATCAGCACTTTTTCAGTGGCCGGCCAGGGAAGAAAGGGAGGGCAAGAGAGGGAGAGAGACGAACGAATGGGAAGGAAGAAATTTAAGAGAGAGCGAGGTATAGACAATCAGAGAGAGAGAGAGAGAGAGAGAGAGATGATTATGAGGTAAAGTAATTCAGCGGTGTGCTGCAATGAGACGAGGCCGAGCAAATAAAGGAATGAAGCATGATGTTTTGCCGGCGCTGGGTTAATGAGGCCATTAGAATCGAAAATAAAAACAGAGAGACAGCCTTTTGTTGCTCACCACAAATTCACTCTCCAAGCCATCATTAAACTGTTGAAATTGGTGGAAAAAGCATATTAGGGGGCGGCTGGTGGAAAAGCCTGGCCATCTTGTTTTAAGAGAAATATAAAATATTTGCCAACGCTGACACGTTACATTTCCTTAACATTGTTTATCACATTAGTGGACAATAACAAACTAGAAAAGTAAATATTAATTGCTTGAAAGTTAAGTAAATAATGAGCTCCGGAATTAACCCATGTTCATTATTTACTCAAGATTCAAACGTCAATTAATGAAATTGTTAATGACTTTGTTAACATTACTTTTATTAATGTTGAAGTTCATGGTTTGTTATCATTACCTAATGCCTGAGTTAACACGAAGGGAACCTTAATGACTGTTGATTTTAACTTCATATTAAACAGATGTATATTCATGTTTAAGTCATCAGAGAGGGCGAGAGATGGAGGGCTAGACAGACAGACAGACGGACAGCCCATGAGACGAGTGACTGACAGGCAGTAACAGAGCAGAATTGTTTGACCGGTGCTCTGGTTTTCATTAGCGGCCCGAAGAGATGGTCTAGTCTGTGCTGGCCTCCTCCTCCATCTCCCTTCGCCCTTCTCAAAACGTTTCCTCAGCCCACTGAAATCCGCTTTCCTCTGAGTTCACCCTCTGTCAGGAGAAAAGTGTGAGCTGCATATGGCTTCACTGTTATGCCATTTAGCGAGATACAGATCGGTTGTTGGAACTATTAAAGACCAGAAGTCCGAACACACTTCTGTTCTATTAAACGTCTTTTCCTTGATGCTCGTCGGTCGACTTGCTCATTAGACGGTGTACAGTATGATAGATATTTTGCAAGAGCTGGACAGCGAGACTCATTTCCTGTTCCACCAGTGTTTAAGATGGGTGGGGTTCGCAAAACTCCCTGCACAGAGTGACTGCTGAAACTCACACTCTCGTCGTAAAAAATTTGCATTCATTTTTTTTTTTTTTATACGGAACAGGCCTCCATCTTACATCTCTATTCTGAGTCAGACAACATGAGTATTTATTTTGGGGAAAAAATCAAGACACACACACACACACACACACACACACACACACACACACACACACACACACACACACACACACACACACACACACACAAGGCCAAATCTGGTCACAGCCTGCAGGCAACAAGGTTGGTTAGGAAAAGAGCCAATCTGCACCCAAGCACTTCTACCGAGTCAGGGGTGAGTGAACTCGCCCTTCTTGTGTGTTAACGCATAAATTTAGTGCTAAAGCCGCAAAAGTTCACAAGCAACTACTGCAAGGAGTTAAAGCAGAACATGTATAAAGAAACAAATAAAGAAAACACCTATTAAAAATGTGAAACTTAAAAAGTCATCTATCTAAGTGATATTCTTTGCTAAGCTGGTGTTGTTAGAAATTTCACCATTTAATTTTTGGTTTGGTGTGCTCGTTTTTATTTTTAATAATTACTTAGGCATAATGGAATTAAATAGAAAAAGAAAAGTAAATAGAAAAAAAAGAAGAAAAAAAAAAAAAACGAAAAATCCAAGCTTAAAAAAAAAAAATAGATAATGAAATCCCTCCATGACTCCCACCTGGCCTAAAAGCCATTGAAAGGAAACAACAACATCATTTTCCCACTCTGCTTCGGGGGCTTGTTCCTCTGGGACTGCCGGTTCATGCCCTGGTGCACCTTGCAGCTTCCTGAGCTGGGAGGAAATAATGGAATTATATTTACCAGCAACGCATCAAAGTTCACTGGGCATGATGAGCCGGCGAGTACAGCAGCTCCAGCCCTCGAGCCATACAGTCTTTCCTATTACTGGCATGTCCTGTTTCATAGATGGATGGATCTCGACAGAGGCATCCATGCGACATTCAGCCACATATTATTACCCGAATCAATGTCCATGTCTGGGGAGATTTATGATGGCGGTGAGGGAAGTTTTGCGTGGTAAATGGAGCCCGTTTTGAACCGCGGGGGAAGGGGACGGCTTATGAATCTCTAGATGAGCTAATAAACAGTTAAGTTTCCGAATTAAAGTGGGCTGTGTGAATACCTGTACTGCAGACAAACTAGTGAGCTGTGACAAACATGACTACTAAAACATGCCATGATTAGATACAAGGCAGTGAAAGCCTGTTCAGTTTCATTCTCTACTGAATTTTGTTTTTTTTTTTTCCCTTCTGCACTACATACAGGAACTTTTGACACCACAAAACTGTACTTTTCCACTAAGCACTGATCCAGCACCTCTTAGGTGGGGCAAGCAGTGCTGGTTATACTGTGTATATGATGTCATTAATGAGTATGGCAATACCATATACACACTAAACACACACTAAAAAAAAAATAGTGGTGCTATATTTGTACCATCAAAACAACACACTTTATTTCTCTTGAACTGATGATGGTCTAACCGACCAAAAATGATTTTTGACCAAAAACATGTATCTTGTTATCAGCTTTTTGGCATGCTTGGTTATTTTGAATTTTATTCAACATTTATTCATTTAAAAAAATAATAATAATAAAAAATAAAAAAAATCACAAATACAGCACAAACACAACTACTAATTTTCTGATCATGTGGGGTGCCAAATTCATGGAGGCTTGTCATGTGTCAACTATTGTTTGGCATTAGAGTCACGTTAATTTTGCCATGGTGTGGATTCTGTCTTGTCGGGGAATTTAAAGACATCATCACTAAGCCTTCTTGTCAGTAATGTTGTTGCGACCAGTGTGTTCTGGTTAACCGAAACCAGACGAAGGAATAATTGCCAAAATGATGATGCAGGCGCTTTTATTGTTGTCACAGTGACTGTTCCAGTTTTCTCTAAAGTGGGTGGAAATTGTCCCAAAACTCCTGGGCATGATGGTGGGGTTTTTTGGGGGTTTTTTTTTTGGATTAGACTGCAGTACAAGTCATATGTAGTGCACGTCATTAAACATCCTGACCCTGAGGTATGAAGTTTCAGACAGATAAAAGCAACAGCGAAATGACAGTGTGAACTGACACAAGCAAGGTTCAATTTGTGTGTGTGTTTGTGTGTGTGTGTGTGTGTGTGTGTGTGTGTGTGCAAGAGAGATGGTTGCTCTTCACAGCTGGCGGAGCAAGGGAAGCGCCTGGGAGTCCTCTGAGCCAGGAGCTTCGCCCGCCCCTCATAACCTCACAAAGACACTTAATAAGCCCCCCGACGAGTGATGCTTATGGATTTCTGTGCCGCTAATTTCCGTAACTATCACTGTTTGAAAGATAGCCCCGAGGATTTGGAGGCGCAGAAGGGCCCTTGTCTTAGACAAACACAAGAGCTGTATTATGCTATATAAAAAAATGCAACGTCCCTTTCTCCCTGCTAAGCTCTGTATTAGCTATCTTGCTCCACTGAGTCATTTGAAACCATTATATCAGAAATATCGGCAGCATCTGATGAAGAAAAAAAAAAAAGGGAAAGAAACCTTGCACTAATACAGCGTATTTGAATTCAATATATAGGAGGATATTGTCCGATTTGCGCTGTATTGTATATAAGTATAGGTGTAATGTTCTTTCAGGTTGACTAATTGTATAATATTCTTTTCGCAGATTGAAGAGGGCTGTGAAATCGGTGATAAAAAAGTGTTTCATTCCGCCCACATAATGGGTCTGTCTTGCCAAGGCTGCTGCCAAAAAAAATTTTTTTTTAAATTATCGAGTAATTATCTCGTAAAGGCACATGCAGGCAATCTGATCCTGAACAGCTGAACAGAGCTGAGGAAATCAGAACATCCTGATAAAACCCCTCTACTATCAGCTTCGTAGATGTGTCTATTTAACTCCTGTCAAGAAAACGTCTTTGTGTCCTCTCTGTGATAACTGACTTGCTCCAGCAATAATCAGTCAATTTTAATGCCTGATAATGTGTTTATGATTCCTTAGATCTGTTTCCCCCCCATCAGCATTAACCTCTCCTCTGTTTACTGTCTGCTTTTCCTTTCCTACTCTCCCACATTGGCGTGTTAATGAGTTTATCACGTCCTCAGTATGTCCACCCTTGCTCGCTCTCTCTGTCTGTCTCTCTCTCTCTCTCAAGGATGCCAGAGTACCTGGGCCCTCGCTACGGCTCCTGCCAACTTTCTGTCATTCAGGAATGTAATTAGTAAGAATTAAGCTTTAGCCAGCTAAAGGAGGGGGTCATCCAGAGCTGGCAGGGTCCCGGCGGGTCATTACCGAGCATTTTCTTCTCGGCCGGGGTGAAAAGGTGTCATGTTTACCTAGCACCATGGTGGGCTTAGGGCTTGAGTTCCATTCTCTGTCTCTGACCCTGATCCCTCTCTCCTTTACATGCTCACTTGAACAACTCGCTCATTCTGTCTATCGGCCTTTTCTGTTGCTTGGTTTTGTTTGTTTTTTTGTTTGTTTTTTTTTGCAATAATATTCCATTCGAGGTCATATCAAAGTAAAACTATTTCTTCTTTGTAGAGAAGATCAGCATAAACGGTAAACCGTTTATGACACTAACAGATTGCAAGACTCTAAACCTATAGAGCATATTTCCTGTATCCCGGCCTGCGCGTGCTTTACATGCAGTCTGTAGTGGAGTTTCTACTCATCATGCAAATTTTTAATTTGCGCATAAGAAAATCTGTGCATAAAGCTATGCTTGGCTGCATGAGATACTCTGGCGTGTCAAGAACACCACACACTTTGACGAATAAATTATGACATCCATGACAGTGTGTCTATAGTGGAGTTTCAAGGCCAGACTCTCATGACCTACAAAGAAGACAGTAACACTGTGATATTGTTTTGGCCAGTGCATAATACGTCCACTGAGTGGAACAAACTTCAATGTATTCTCAAGTGCTAGAATGTGAGCGAAAAGGAATTCATTCATTCATCACTGTCCTCTTTAATATAAGAGCTTAAATAGGCTAGCTGGGCTTAGCTCTTATTTTCTTTCAAGGAGACAATACATAAAAATAAGACTCAATTTGTGGCACCCACATGGTCTTATTTGCTGTTAACAAATGGCTTAACATAGAATTTTTTTTTTTTTTTTTTACTTTTTTTTTTTTTTTTTTACATTTGTGGAACCAAGAACTAAACCAAGTAAAAACACATAGAATGGTATGAAATAGAGACTGGGGCTGATTTCTTTCTAGCCCACGCTGTAGATCCACACAGCCTGTCATTGATGCTCACAACAAGTGATTATACTCTTGTGTGCATTGGGGCTAATTTATTCAAGCCTGCGTCGGTTACATCAGTAGCCCGTCATATAAAATAAAAAGGTGCACGTCATATAAAATTGCAGGTGCAATAAATATGAGCGAGGTGGATTACTTTGTCAATCATTGATTTTTGATATGCATTGATAAATGCATTCGGACAAACTAAAAATAAATAGACCAAATCAACATTGTCCCATCAAAGTAGAAGCGAAGGTACAAACAGGAGAACTGTAGCATTTATACTGTTATTTTTACTTTTTGATTTTATTTTTACTTTTTATTTGAAAGTGATATGGCATTATTATGGACTTAATAAAAAGTGGGTGTGTGTTAGTTTTATGACTGTATGATGAGACACCGTTCTTTAAAGTCCCTGTGAAGTGCTTTGGAACGCGCAGCATTATTCGATGTGTTGACGTAATTACCACTGAAACATGTCAGGGCGGGACATATCGAGTGGCTCCTCCCCTTTTTAAATAACTAATAGTATTTAGCTTACCTCACACCACGGGCTAAGCCGTACTTGACAGTTAGTACCATGGAGTTTTATAATGTTGGGGGTGGGACACTTCAGATTCTAAATCTGATGAGAGGCTGAAGTGTCAAAATTCAAAATTGTTGATCTGTATTGGTGGTACAGAGAGACTGTAAACTTGGAAGGCATTTATCTTGTAAATGCGAATTTTGTCATTGTTTTGGAGGTCACTAGCTTATAGATCACTTTAAGGCAAACATTCATACTAAAAGCCACAAAACTTCCATTTTGATTTCATGGGGACTTTACCATACTGGTTTCATAATAGTTTTTCATAATAGCTACTGATGCATGGTATAACTTTTCGCTCATGGTATAACTTTTCGCTGCCACTGTTGGGCCCTTGAGCAAGGCCCTTAACCCTCTCTGCTCCAGGGGCGCCGTATCATGGCTGACCCTGCGCTCTGACCCCAACTTCCTAACAAGCTGGGATATGCGAAGAAAAGAATTTCACTGTGCTGTAATGAATATATGTCACAAATAAATGCTTCTTCATCTTCTTCTTCATCATCAATAATTGCTTATACATGTACCAAGGTGAATTGGCATAATTTGAATTTGCACAATAACTTCAGACCTGTTTAACAAGATTTTAACCGATCTAGTAGCAGTGTTTTACTCTACAATAAGAGCCACGATTTCTTACTGCAAAATAGACTTACACTTAGACTTGGACTATATTAAGGTCAGCTAGGCATTTATATGATTTCATGTTTTGCCCCCACATGCTACAGATTCAAGCTGTACCATTCTCAGGTTATTCATAGAAGCACACAATAATTTACCTCAGAAACCTACCAAACATTTGTAACATAGAAACCTTGTAGCTGACACACACTGGGCGAGAGAGTGAGTACTCGGGGGGGTAACGTAGACACTTTTTTACTTTACTGTCTCACTTATTGCACTGCAGCTGGGCTTTTATTGAGGGGATATGGAGGGGAATTTCCCCTGCTGTTCTCAGAGTTGTCAGTGTCAGCTCCTCTCCGGCTTCAGCTCAGCACCTCTCCTGGGAAGAGCGAGGAACCAAGAGAAGGACACGTCCTGCTGAAGTGCTCTCCCTGCCGCCTCGCTCAGAAATGCCCGAGTGAGCTAATGAGGGATTTACAGCGGTCTTGTGAAAACAAATACGTCTCTTCCTCGGTCTTCTCATCCCTCTGTCTCACTCGTTGACAAGTGATGACTTTGACAGGCCTCGTTTACTTTCTCTCTCTCTCGCTCTCTCTCTCTCTCTCGTGAGTCACTTTTATATTCTTGCACAAAAGCCTGACCCAAAGCATGTTCAGGAATGCGTGTGGTTTCATCGTGCAGAGTGCTCGCGGAGAAGGAAACTGCAAAAGGGAGACGTGTGCGAGAGAAATGAGGATGGCTCACAGGAGAGACAGAGTGAGAGAAAGAGAGAAAGAGAGGGCAAAAAAAAATGCTTTATTGTTAACAACTGGCTACCATGAAACGCAGGCCATATACAAATAATAGACTCGGTATAATTTGTTGCATATGGGAAAGAATATACAAAGATGTCACCGTCACATAATTTGCTTTTCTCCAGCACATTAAGGACTGTCATCTTTGATAATAAAACTATGTTGAAGACATCACAGTGGCAATTAGGAGTTCATCCGTTTAGTCAATAGTTTTGTTCAATATTTGCTTCTGAGAAACTCTGCCAGGTCCAGTTGTTATTCATAAAGAACAGAGTGTTTTATAAGGATCATGTCTCCTCCTACCAGATTACTGTAGGTGGTTTGGATTCCCGGTACCGTGAATAAAAAAATGATGAGCTGTGATTCTCCAAAATTCAGATATTTCCTCTCTCTCTTTCACTGTCTGCACACACACACACACACACACACACACACACACACACACACACACACACACACACACACAATTCCCTCACTCTCTCTAAGCTGAAACTGTCCACTCGGCAGTCTGTGAGCTCAGGTATGTCTTCGTCCCGGTTGAACATCTGTTGCAGAGTGTTCCCCCCCCTTTAGTGTTTCATTAAAGGATGGGTGTGGGGATGGCGCGCTTCTTTAATGAGCACCAGGGGATTGGATCCAGACCAGCCTAGCTGCCAGAAGCAGGATGGGTGTCAGTCTGGTACTGCCGTTCATAAAACACACACACACACACACACACACACACACACACACACACACACACACACACACACACACACACACACTTGTATCCCACTGCTAAGATAATGGCTGTCCCGTCTCCTCAATGAAGATATATCCATTGTCAAAATGATCCTGCACCTTTAAGACATCCCCTGGTACGAAGGCCACCAGCTCAAAACATCTGGCTCTCATTACCAGAAGTTTTTTTAATTTCTTTCTTTTTTTTTTTTTTTTTTTTTTAGGTGAGGGGTGATATGAGGAGGGGGTGTATCTGTATTGACTTGATTCAATTACTAGCGCCACTGCAAGGGAACATTACCCGAGGGGGAGTGAGGAAAGGAAACGCATCACTGACCGTGCGCCAGGCTGGTTGGAGGCAAAGCCCCACCATTAGCATAACGTTTGCTGACTTTATCACTTTGGCCAAAAGAAGGGCCTCTTCATTCATTTTTTTCCCCCCCAAAAAAAGATGACATTTACATTTTAATAGTGTTGCTCTGGTCAAGCACACGTGTGCAATGATTGAAGGCTTTCTCTCTTTGCCTTCTACGGGAGGTAATTGTGCCCTTTTCTTTCTTTCTTTCTTTCTTTCTTTTTTTTGTTTTTTGAAGTGGGTTTGTCCTAGCATAACATTCACTACACCACATTCATCCTTAAAAGTCTGTCTATGCAGAGCTCATGTGGGCTGAAAAATAGGCGATGTTTAGTTTAAAACATGCAGGAAACAGGGCACTTCCTTCTCAACTGCATTGACCAACACACAGTGGCATTTATCTGGGTAAAAATCCAGGTAGATACAAGAGTTCCATATAAGGGGCTTATTAAAATCTCAGAAAATGCAGGCTTCAGTGGTTACGAGGGTATCCGAGATAATCCAGCCTTCAATAAAAATAAATAGATAAATAAATAAATAAATGAGTGAAATGTTACATGTTAGAAAGGCTACTGGGGCCAGAATGTGCTCCCCAAAAAATTCCAGCTGTTCCACACAAAGACTTAGTGGATATTGAAAACATTTGCACGTTGTTTCGAAAGCAGGCTCTGTAGAAAATAATTTTAGCGGTGGCCTTTTGTGAAGTAGGATGAGGAGAACGGCATGGCCGTGTTCTGCTCAGTGTGAACAAGGCTAACAGGCCGTTTTTGATTTCCTTATTTATTTGATTTACTCCCTGCAGACATGGTTACGGCTGCTCAGATACGCAGTGTAAACTATATGTAACACAGATGCAACATTTCAACAGCCTTCTTTCTCTTTTGCCACATCTGTGGCGCATCTCCAATAAAGCATGAATAATACCCATCAGGCTCCTCGGAGGGCTGGAGGCTCCCTGTGCAACTAATTTTATTAGCCACTTAACTTGTGTCAAAGTGCTGTCACATGAACAGAAATGCATGCATACATTTCTCTAGACAGAGTCTGAAGTCACAGCGAAAGTAGAACCTTTCGATATGCGTGTGTGTTTGTGCATGCGTGTGCGTGTGTGTGTGCGCGTGTATGTTTGTGCACGTGTGTGCGTGTGTGTGTGTGTGTGTGTGTGTGTGTTTGTGTAGACTGTCTAATTTCTCCCCTTCTCCAAAACGCAACCACAAGCCAAATGACTCCGTCTGCAGTTTGTATTGGAATCAATTCGCCAGTTTGTGGACACGCGCTGCTGTGGTTAAGGGGTTAACAAAACCTTGAATGAAAACACCTCCCTAAAACTCCTTCCCCCTCCAACCTCTCCCACCCCTCGCTTCGCCTCTCCTCTTTCCCCCTTCCAAGAAGAACCATCTCAAGTTAACCACAAATTCGGAACATGCCTTGCAGAGCTGGACATTTACCCCCCCCCCCCAACCCCACCACCCACCCCCACCCCAAAAAACCACCCCTCACCCCCACCCCAACGCCTCCGACATCACGGCTGAACAGTAGAAAGCAAGCGACCTAAAGTACAGTACAACACTTTACAGCGTTCCAAGAGGAAACGACAGAGCCAACAGAGAGAGAGAGAGAGAGAGAGAGAGAGAGAGAGAGAGAGAGAGAGAGAGAGATTTGGCAGGGACAGTGAGTGCCACGGAGGATCAGTGAAATAACAGCAGGTTTGCTGTTCGGGAGCACTAGTCAGGGGCTGATAAAAGAGAGGTGCTTTTAGGAAGCGGAGGGCACAAATTCGCATGGCTTTCTCACGCCTCTCATTCGCTCTGTGCACTGAAACAGAGCTGCATCTCGGAATCCAACCCTGCTCCAGGATGGACGCGGAAAACCGAACCAACTGCAATTTAAACTCTCAATTTCCTCTTTAGTTTAAGAGCATTTGAGAGCAGCACTTATAGCTGGGCTGCATGCGATATTACATTTCTCAACACGCCAGGGTTTTTTTTTTTTTTGCATGAATTTGCATTTAAACTTGATGAAATGATCTAAATTACCGGTGTTAAGAAATATCATAATGTTGAGGGAATATAAAAAATGTTTATAGTAAATCTGAAATAAATTATTTGAAATCATATTTTGAAATCAATATTAATGAGCACCATAATATTAACTTCATACAAAGCACTTCTTCACAATGCAAGTCTGTACAAAGTGAAACGGCATCTAGCTGTAGTGATAACCTTTGTAAACGTACACAGGCTTGGTGTAGTGCTTAAGCAGCTTCGTTTGAGGATAAGACAATGCCTGAATGGTAGCCGAGTGGGCTAATTTGCAAGGGCTACACTCACTGGATCGTTTTCGGGGCACGGCGAAGGGGGGAAGTCAAACATTCTGCAGTTGTCCAAACACTTTTCTGCTCTGATAGTCCACGAACGTAAAACTATTACTTCACAACATGCTGCGCTTTTTTGTGTGCCCTGACATAATTCCTCTCGGGTTGGCAGAAACAGAAGATTCGTGATGACACAATGACACAAGAAGGGAGATGAAATAATATTGTCTGTTCAGTGGCACCTGAGAGTGAGAGAGAGTGAGAGAGAGAGAGAGAGAGAGAGAGAGCGAGAGAGAGAGAGAGAGACAGATTTGTTTACTCAATAGGGCCCTCCACTGCAGAATGGCTCATTTGGCTTTATGGCACATTGCTTGGCGGTTTTACACTCGAGGTGTGTTGAAACACACGGACGTACAACTCTCACAACACAAACAGGCAACAGAGGGCGCCTGTACACAGCAGGATCTCTGGAGCGGTACAGCTCACAGAGAGAGGACCACACACTCGCACTCACACTCACATTCACACACTCACACACACTGTACACTATAAAGCCTTAACTCAATGAAATTCACAAATAAACCCAGCGGAGGATTCTGGGGTCAGAGACGCATTTATCTACGGTGTCAGCAGTCACGCTCTGCCAAATCGCCAGAGAGGGACAAAAACGTTCAAAGGGTATTATATATACCACGCTAGAAAAAATAACCTCGGTGCATCGACAGGGGAACTGACAC
The DNA here is from genome assembly GCA_023630585.1 of Cranoglanis bouderius. NCBI lineage: Eukaryota > Metazoa > Chordata > Actinopteri > Siluriformes > Cranoglanididae > Cranoglanis > Cranoglanis bouderius. Next base: position 7,194,612 of record CM042549.1, read on the forward strand.
CATCAGCTGTGTGTAAATAGACTGCACATTGACTTGTCACCTTGTCGGCCCACGGTAAACAGCGACAGCCTGGGTCGGCCTGCGAAAGCCGAGAGCCGGAGGCCGGCTCGAGGCTCCGTCCGCCCTCTGTTCTGTCGTTTGTTTATGCGCTCGTCCGCTGTCTAATGCAAAGAACGCCAAAAAAAAAAAAAAAAATCAGGGAGCTGGGGGCGAGAGCTGGCCTTCGTTTTACTGAGCCACCTTATCACAACACACAAACTAATAGGAGCCTCCTGTAATTGTTTGAAATGCGGCCCGCTTCGGAGTTTCCCTACTAGAACGAAGAACCTCTCTCTCTCTTTCTCTCTCACTCCATTTTGTTTTGTTTCTGGAGGATAGGAGCATTGAAGGAGACGAAGGAAGGTCCGGCTCCTTTCAGCACGTCTCCGTGGCAACACAAACAGACCTTTCCTCCCGGTGAGAGCACAGGAAGTTGGGAGAGAATGGCTCCGAGTGCTGGGAAAGTGGGAAAGACCCCTCGTGTAGACGAGCCAGGCCTTAGGAACACAAACAAGCTCTGAGAGCGCATTACGTGACGGGAATGCATGCACCGGGCCATAAAACAGCATATAGGTTAAGTAGATAGAAAGTGTGATATTTGTACAGTCATACTTTAGCGCGTCGTATCGTGTGCGTCAATTATAAATATATCATACATAAATGAGTTCATAGTTTAAAAAAAACATTAAATAAATATGATAAATTGCATGACGCTTATGTTCTGGTTAGATCTTTGTCTTTGCAAGATGAATGCTTAGTTATGATTATTATGAAATATTAATTTATGCCTGTGTATGTGTCGATGTTTGTGAGCTGCTCGGACATCAAAACACGGCGCTCCGAAAAGCAGCAGGAGACTTTTGACGGTGTGCAATGTTTTATGAGCTTGGAACGGGGTACGTTTTCACACACACACATATCCTCCTCACACACACAAGATATTAAACATACACACTAGGCACACATTTATTCGGCTAAATGAGAATGGAAATCCACTGGGATGGATCAAAAGTTCTTTAAGATGAGTGTGAACAAGAAGAACTAAGAAATAATACTACACAAAAAGAATGTCACTACTTATGCTTGTGCTTTGTGTCCTGTATGTGAAAAGCTGGTTATTTGAGTTTAGTTTAGGTGGAGTGTTAGCATGCTCCTCCCTGCCACACTCCTGCTCTTACATGGAGCAGTGGGACTCAATAGGCAGGTCATCCAGGATAACCCCCATATCCTGAATGTGCACATAAAGCTCCCCGTGTTACTGGACTCGGAAACGGAGGCCGAGGCCGTCTTCACAGTGTCGGCTAACGTGTCTGGTTTAGCAGTGCTAACTGCCATCCAGTCGAAAAGCACAACAAAGCCTGCTGAAAAACACTTTTGATTCCTTATTTGATAAATGACTATCTTGAATCCGCGCTTTAAAAATCAAGCTCTACACGTCATAATTAAAGTACAAGCAGCTCCCGTAATTAACATCTGCCACTCTTGCAATATCTATTTATCCACGATCGTTCATGACCTCATAAATCATAGTCAAATCATTATGGAAACAAACGCCATCCCAAATATTACAACTACAACCTCTTCTCTTTGTGTGCTAGCAGGCTAAATGTTAGCATGTGCTCCTAAAGCTGGCATGGCTTGAGGAACTCATTAGTCCTGGCCTGAAGAGGAATGGCTCCATTTGACAGGGTTTAGTGACCAGGTCAGCAGAGGCTCTTTTGTCTTGACTACGGGCCCCTAAGTGTACAGGCGCTGGCAGATTCATGGGCTCCCTGAACGCCTGGGACGAGACGTCTTCTAAATAACTAGATGATATACCAGAGACAGAGAAAGAGAGAGAGAGAGAGAGAGAGAGAGAGAGAGGAGGGGGGTAGAGTACAGGAGAGGGAGAACTCTATGTCCATGAATATCTCTTTTATTATTGCTATTGACCCATGTGCCGTAAAACACAGAGGAGCCTGGTGAGCGGCAGCATTCTTTAACTCTCTGGACGCTCTCGGAAAGCAGTAACACTCACGCTCGCCTTCTCTTTCACGCTCACACACTATGCTCCATTGCCACTCTTTTCTCTATCGCTCTCTCTCTCTCTCCTTCTCTCCTCTGAGTTTTTTTTATTTGTGACTGCCCCCCCCCCCCGTACTTTTCTTCCTCTGTCTTCCTCCATTTCTCTCTCACTCTCTCCACACCGTCGCGTTCTCATAGTCGCTGCTCTGCTTTTAAGTGTACTTTAAGAGCTAATTTCGAGCTCCCTCAATGGTGTTCTGAACCGTCTGTGGCCCTCCCCCTGCGCTCTGTATTTAACACTGTGTGAGTGTGTGAGTGTGTGTCTAAGTAATAGAGGTCTGATAAATGCTTTATTATCACGACCTCTGTGTGTGTGGATATCACATTAGGGCCATCATTCATCTTACATTTCTATTCAGTCAATATTGCTTTAGGGCCTGATCCATTTCGTTAAGCAGCCGAGACTCTTGAGCGAGCCGGAGAAGATCGGTGCCAGACCTGGGCATGCAATAAATTTTTTTTTTTTTTTTAAAAACAGGCATGGCAGAGTGGTGGGCTGCGTTATTGTTTCTTTTATACACACCAAATACACTGACACATGACACCCGCGCACACAGGTCCGGACGGGTGTGTGTGTGTGCCAGTGTGCTTGGAGCTGTGTATGACAGTGAGCCGCGGGGCAGCGCCATTGTCCAGGAGGGGGACACTTTGATGAATGGCCAGTTCATGGTGCTGTCAAGAACTGTGCGTCTGTGGGGAAATCGCCAAGACCCAGCTGATTGCCCAGCCTGTGGCCTTGCTGATGATCAATCAAACTGATTGGGTGTGGCAAATATGGTTACCGATAGAAGAGCAAAAAATAGATTATAGCACAGCATGGGGGTCTGAGTGAGAGGAGGGGTGAGGGTCAAAAAAATAAAACATGAAAGAATGAAAGAGGTCAGGATGTGGCACCAGAAGGGACGAATATTTCTCTTTCACCCTCTCTCTCTCTCTCTCTCTCACACACACACACACACACACACACACACACGGAAGAAACACAGATGCAACCTTTGAGGTGAAGGATAAATAAAGAGCAGCTGCATTCAACACTAACCTCAATATGGGAAATAAATAGTTCTACAACAGAAACAAAATGATTTCTCAGTGTGAGTTTTGCGTGTGACATTCTCTGTCTTCACATGTGTGTGTGTGTGTGTGTGTGTGTGTGTGTGTGTGTGTGTGTGTGTGTGTGTGCCTGTTTGCACCTGCTTTTTGATCAGTGCTCTTGACATCGAGGTCATCTTTAATGCGCTTTGATCTGGCGTCCAGCAGAGCGTACGCTACCGAGCACATCTTGTTTTGGGACGGCCGACATGGTGTGTGCGCTATCAAATTGTCCTTTAATAGCCCTAGTTGCTTCATCTCATTATCTCTCCCTCACTCCTTCACTTTAGGGAAAGAGAGAGGAACTAGAAGAGAGGGAGAGAGAAGAGGGGGAAAGAGAAGGACTCTTGGTTCTGAGTCCTTTTTTTTTTTTATTGCAAAAAAAAAATTAAAAAAATCAGCTGTACCGAAGCTAGGTTAAATCTAAGCAATGTAAGATTTTAAAGGGAGAAAAATATATACGCAATTTAAAAATTAGCCCTGAGAAACAAGTCGCGCTCTCTCTCTCTCTCTCTCTCTCTCTCTTTCTTTCTTTCTCTCTCTCTCGCTGAAGTTCATGGCAGAGATGTATAATTTCTCCAAACACAAGAGGTGGAATCAAAATCGAGCTCCTTCTTTTCTCCTCCTGTCTCCGCTGTCAATCATGACGCGGCGAGCGGCAGGCATAAGTGGCGAGCTGGCGAGGCCATGCGGCGCATCCCCTGGAGTTTTATATATTCCAGGAAAAGATGCAGGCGCTCTAGATCCCTCATTAACAACGATCCACCCCAACACCCGTGGGCAGGTGCAACTGTAATTAACTACTGTTTGACTATCAAAAAAAAAATAAAAATAAAATGAGCGGCTGATTAAATGCACTAAATGCAGAGGAGCACTTTCGCCCCGTTTCCCCGCTGTAATTTCCAGAGCCTCGGCACGCACGCTGGGACCCTGGGAACAGAGCTAAGAGCCTGTTGCCAGCAGTAATCAAAACTCAGACCTGCAAAAAAAAAAAAAAAAAAAAAAAAAAAAGCTTCTGGGGTCCTCGGCTCAAGCAGAGTACCTTCCATTAAAAACGTGTTACTTTATGAAATCCGGTGGCCGGCAAAGCGGCGGGGGGAAAAGAAAGCGCCTTCTTGAGGCAATTGAATGGCATCTCTTTAGTGATTAGAACTCCAATAATGGGCACCCCTGCTATTACGGCCTAAGTCCATTTTATTACTAATTCATTTATGTGCTGGTTCAGAAATACTTGACACAAATCTCCTGCTAAGAAGTCATGTTTGTCAAAGTATTGCCATTATGGGCAAGATCTTAAATCACATCCACAATAATGACAAAAAAAAGAAAACCAGTGGTAAAGTCACCGTTTGAGGCGAATAATTCCAAGCAAGCATTATTGTGATTGAAGCTGAAAATTTACCAACTAATCATATTTCCAGTTGCAGGGCTTTTTTAAAAAATTTAATTAAGACACATTTTCCATGATGTTAATTTGGTGCAAAGGTATAACCACATATTAAAAAAATAAATAAAAAGTCCTGCCATACTGTAAACGTAAATTTACGCATTTTATGCAAAATCTGGATCAGGATTTTATAAAAGTACAACACAATAACGTGACGCGAGTTGATATTAAAAATGAAACGCTCATTCGTTTGCTTCGATATGTGCAGAGGAAACGTCCTGAAGCGTTTCAATCAAAATAAATGGCTGTGCTCTTCGACGTTGCGTTCCTCTGTATTGTGAGTTATTGCACGCCGCTTTTTGTGATTCCTTGCCTAATGTTCTGCATCACATCCTGATAGCATGTTTTATATGATAATGCCTTGTTTAAGCTGTTCACCATCTCCACGTCGTTCCTGCGTCTCTCATAAAAGCTTCTTTTTCATGCGTCTGATTCGACTGAGTAATGAGACATAACCTGGGAACATAAACAAACACGCTCATGTAAATTTACTGCATAATTACACTAGACCCAGATTCCTCTGTGTGTCCAGTGGTGCCTTTCTAAGAGATGTGATTGTGGCAAGATTATTATTTTTTTTCTCCCCATTATCCTTACAAAACTAGCATTAATATCATGCTGGTTCCTGCTGTCTAACAACTACACAATACATCAATACATCATCCTGAATATCTGATTGTCTTTCCGAACATTAATGAATGCTCTGTAAACTCTCAAAAGTGAAGGTACAAAACTTTCCATGTCACTGAT
>CM042549.1:7205000-7212500 GCA_023630585.1 Cranoglanis bouderius
TGTTGCCTAGATATGCACACTCTCACCGTAAACAAACTCCTTGTTGCATTTCAGCTTTTCTTCACTCGTTATTCCTTATATCATTTACACTATATAATTTCATTTACCATTCCCCTGATTTACTTTTCCACATTTCATTTACATCTCTCTGAAATGCGCCCTTGGATTCGGCAAAGCAAACCGTCACCTTCGGGATGCTCGATTCAATAAACTACGATTTGGGACACACTGATTGTAATCTCACTATTTATAGATAAGATAGAATGCAAATTGGAACGCAGCATTTGTCTCATTCCATATCACACTGCCACGACATGGATTCGTTTCCTATACCAGTATGCCCTGTCGTGTTTTATTGCTTCTTTAACAGAGCTCCTTACTTACTGTTCCTATGCTCTCATTTGATTAAATAAAACGTTTCTGCTCTTACTTTGTTTTTGTTTTTTTTGTTTTTTTTTTTATTGTTCATGGTAAATACACATGCACATGAGATGCAGTGGATCGAGATTAGGTGAACAAATTCTGGAAGTGTTACACATCTTTAGACAGTTCATATAAAATGAGGGTTTCAATTTGTCCAGTGGTTTGTACAGTGTCAAAAGAAACTTACGAATGCATTCAAAGATGAACAAACTGCAAATCACTGGTGCTTTCTTATCTGATCTGAGTGAAATATTCATTTGGGGGGGATTGGGGGTGAGAATGTGCGAGCAGACATGTCAGAGAGACGGAGGAGTGTGAGGGGGTTGTGTTCACATGACCTCTGCATGGTTGGGCATGGCCTGGTCAGACAGCGACTGACTGGCAGAGCCTCTCTCATGGGCATTCAGACATTCCTAACCCTCAGCACTCCTCACTCTTCCGTTCTACTCTTTTGTCTCATCCTTCGTTAAGTTGATGTTTCCACGATGGTGACTTTCCTTACTTGTCCTATTATCTGCTTAGGTAAGATGTTGCCTGAATCTGTGGTACGAAAGAGGACGACGTTGGTGTAGTCATTTGCAAAGGTTCCTTTTACTTTGTCTAAAGTGACCAAACATGTTTGAGCAACTGAAAAATGCTCCCCCTTGTGCTGTGCGCATACAAATGCACAAATACACATACACATACGCGCACACACACACACACACACACACACACACACGCGCACACACACATGGACACACACATTGAGCTGTGGTAAACAACAATGTGGCCTGAGGATGTGTCTGTGAAGCCTTTGACAGAAATTAAATTCACTTCTTGAAAGACTTTGTAGACCACCAGTGTCATGAAAATACGCCCAACTATACTAACACCTAAACTAACTTCTTTAGAAATACTCCGTTTCTATGGCAACGGCGTTATTATAGGAGTAGTGCAAGAGGGGGATTCATTCATTCACACAACAGAATTAATGAACTCCCACTCATCATGAACTCTCTCACAGAGACGCAGAGAGAGAGAGAGAGAGAGAGAGAGAGAGAGAGAGAGAGAGAGTGAAGAAGAAGACATACCAATCTCAGTCACTTTCTGCCCTCATTGTTCAAAAGCTGTGTGCGGTGGGGTGGCATTCAGGGAAAGATTGGGAAAGAAAGGGAGAGAGTGTGAGAGCAGTGCATGAAAGCTAATATTTTGCCCTTTCAGCAGTCTTCCATTTCCCTTCTCGCCTCTTCCTCTCATCCCTCTCTCTCTCTCTCTCTCTCTCTCTCTCTCTCTCTCTCTTCATCTTTCCTCATCTCACTCTCCCACTTGAATTCCAGTGCAGCAGTGGGGTGTGTGCAGCCATACACATGCCACAATGGACAACTCCATACTCAAACTCTCTCTCTCTTTCCCTCTCTCTCTCTCTCACACACACACACACACACACACACTCATACACACGTGCTTACACGCTGGCCTTTCCATGCACACACTGTACTCAAGCATCTGGAACTGGGAATGCTAAGAAGATCATGCATAATGACAGCATTCTGTCCAGTGAGGGACAGTTCCCACAGACAGGGCAGAAAGGCATGTTTGTTTTCAGCTCTCGTCAAAGAAGAAAAAAAAGACATACGCTAAGACAGGACACGTCTTCGGTTCGAAAAATGCTGCCTCATTCATCAGTAGAGGAAAGCGCAAGAAGGCAATATCATAATTATGTTAAAAGTTAAAGTTTAAAAAGAGAGCATCTTCAGGTTTGTTTTTTTTTAACCACTTCCTCAATCTTTTCTTACATTACCTGAGATCCACATTAAAATCTGACATCTTCAACTCTTCTTTATGAAGTAAATTAATGGCCCTATATAGTGCGCTATATGCTTGTTAGAGCGTCATTTAGACAACTGAAAACAGGAACTCCTATGTGTTGGAAGTGTTGGAAATTCTGAACAACTTATTAATAATAATAATAATAATAATAATAATAATAATAATAATAAAAATTCTTTCAGAACAGAATTGAAAAGTATATAAGGAGATAAAAAGGTTAAAACCTTGTGTAATGTGGACTGTGCTTTAGATATCATGTAAATTCAAATACTAGTTGAATTGTAAAATTCAGTCTGAGACCCCTGTTGTGTGTGTATGTGTGTGCCCATGATGTTCATCACACAAGGTTGTCTTACTCAAAGGTCACAGACTCGGTGAGTGAGTGCTACCTCAAGTAAGCAGACAGAGTGTGTGTGTATATATACAACGCAATTCAGCGAGCTCTGGAGGAAAAAGCAGATCGTCAGTTAGAGTGTAACTGAGCCAGGAGAAGAAAGAAAGGATATTATCATTAAGTCATCTCCTAGTCCTACTAAAAAAGCCCCCACAAATATTATTTCTACGGAGGCCTCCTCCCCTCTTGGTGACAGAAAAAGCCAACGACATCCAATTGCTGAGTGTTTTTTGACAGTCTGCTGCTGAAGCGCATAAGAAGGTTTTCCGTTTTAATTGAACAGGCATGTTGTTCAGTGGAGTCACATTCCTGAAAAAAAAAAAAAAGATCCTCGACTGACAGTTAAAACGAGGGGTTTTAGAAAAAAAGAAGAAGAACCTAATTTACTTTGGAATCTTGACAGTTCTTTTCAGAATTTGTTGTTCCTTCAAGACATGTTCATTAATTATTACCACTTCCTGGACATTTGTTATTGGTCAGACAATGAACAGAAACTTCAGGAAGACATATTTTTCCCAGACCGTCCTCTTGCTTCCCACCTTTCATAGAGCCGTGTGTGTGTGTGTGTGTGTGTGTGTGTGTGTGTGTGTTGGGTGGTCAGAATTCTGAGCCCTCTGCATTCTTCAGTCCATGCTCCTGCCCCAGGGGCAGCCTGGCCTGGCGTATAATTGCCCTCCGCTACAGATAGTTACCAGCCTTCCCCCTGTCCCTCTCCTCCTCTTCTTTCCCCTGTTTATTCTCCTCTGATTTCAGCCTCCTCTGGGTCATCATTCATCAACGGGGCCCCCCTGGGCCCTGGGGACTGGACTGGGAGGCCCCTGTTTCTATACCTTCCATAACCAGAGGCCATTTCTGATGGCCCTGCATTATGAGCGGGCGAAAATGCATGGGGGGGGGAATGGCATGCGATGGGGGGTTGCACGCTAGCGATTATTGTATCCAGATAATCATTTCAAACAAATTATCATAATTATCAATCAATCATCACATTTGGAGCGAGCTGCCCGCAGGTCACAAAAGCGCTCCTCCTGACCTGTAATACGTTTCTGGGGCATAATAAGCCCATCATAAATTTGACGGATCGTTTGAGATGGAATCTTTACAGGAGGGAAATTTTCCTGGCTTGATAAAGCAAACATTATAGGTCTATTTACCCCCCTGGTGACCCTCTCTGCTAATACTGCTGACCCGAGTCCAGCCAGTCTAACCACTCCCCCTATCCTCTGCTCCTTTTGTTTCTCATCGGAGGGAAAAGAAAGTGTTAAAGCGATGACCTGACCCTGTACAAACCAACTTAACAAAAGGAGGCTGTCTTAACATGAAAGGCAAGCTTCATGACATGCTTTCAGTTCCAGGAATGTCAAAAGATGCATATTATTTGACGAGCTTTTATTTTTTTATTGTAAATACAAACACTACAAGATAAGATATCAGTGGTCATTTTTCTAACCTAAAGAAAAAGACTCATGGCAGTAAGGGCCAGAAAGACATTAATGTGATCTCTGGGTGCTTGTCAAAAGAGTCATTAATCTCTTTCCCATTAAAGCATCACAGGCCTGCTTTAGGCCCTTCGCATTTATAAAGCAGTCTAAATGGAGTAAATGTTTTAATTTCGAGTCGGGCCAGACGCAGGACAATGCTGCAGGGGATCTGCCCAGGCTTCTTTTTGGATCAGTTCTGAATGCAATTACAAGCCATTGATTTTCTATAATGAATTTATGTCTCTCAGTGTTATCACTGCTGGATCACTGTGAGCTTACATGTTTGTAAGACACACACACACACATATATACACACACACACACAAAAACCCACAGATACAGATGCACACACACGCACACACATGCACACTCTTTGGACAAAGTGTGAGCAGTCAGATTACATCTGGCGGCTTCGGGGAAAGCTGAAATATTAGTGTGTGAGAGTGGAAAGGGGGTTCATGAATACCCAGGCGATCACGGGCAATAAGGCAGATCCTATCTCCCACCACCGTCGATAGGCATCTCTAGCCGCGAGTCTGGAAACTGTTTGTGTTTGGAGAAGGAGGATAAATAAATGAAAGAGGAGCTGAGCCTCTATCCCCTCATCCTTCTCACCTTCCCTTTCTCCCTGTATCTATCCCATCCTGTGGGATTGAGGCTAAGAAGGCTTTTCAGCTCGGGAAATAAAACCACCTTTTTGGCTTGTTGTCTTTAGAAGGGTCAGGAGGGTATTATTGGAAGAGAACAGCGAGATGATAATATTATAGATAATGTGGAATGGATGTTTTTATTGCGGGAGCGTTCTTGCTCCACAAACAAGCATGAATACACATATTTATACATGAACCCAGTATTATGATTATTATTATTCCCTTTTAAAAGACACCGATTATACTTCAATGTCTAAGTTTCCATTTTTTAAAGTCAAGTGACTGTTAAGGAGTCATAATTATTACTGTGAAGAATTTTGGATGTTGGAAAAAGTGACAAATATGTTAGGCAACACGTGCCACAACACTAAAAGGTGATGCAGTGCCCGAAATGACAATCGTATATTCTTTACATCATCATTAATGATGATGTAATGGTTTCTGATAGAATAAAAGCCTCAAAGCGAGAGACTTCTGAAAGCCTAAAGCCTGGCGAGAGCCGACGCAGTCATTGACTAAAGCCGCACACTTCAGCTGCCTCTCAGGCGGTCTTCACATGAGACTCGTGCTGATTCTCCGAGCAGGTGTCTTGCCATTGTTCTTTCACGCTCCATTGGTTTTACACTTGAACTCCTTTCTTCTCCCCCCCCCCCCCCCCCCCCGACCACCACCTCGACCTTCTCACACGGGCCATAAAAGAAACGAAGCTTGCCACCCCCACAATAAATTTATCACCTCTTAAACCGAACCCTGTGCCTTTGATGGGACTTGTATTGGAATAAGTATATAAAGATACATGTTATCTCCAAAGCAACATACACCAAGTGTGGTCAAAAAAAAAAAAAAAAACCTGTTGAACAAAATTGTTCTTTCTAGCATTCTATCTGTCAAAAATGTTCAGGAGCAAAAAAAACAAAACAAAACACTGTGTAGGATACTTTATGCTTTCTGACGGATGTTTAAACAGAAATGATGACTGCATTCACAGGATTTATTTTTTTTTAACTTGACAGCTTTCTTTTTAGTTTTAATGGTGATGAGATAAATAAGGTAAATGATGCTCCTGTGCTTGTGAACCTTCTCCATCTACAGTTTGAGTGTGTGATGATCTGTGATTTTGTTCAGACACACAATGAGGCTTACCTTTTTGATGCAGCTATCCTGTGACGACACTTCATGATCATTCAGCATTTGCTGTAGAGGAAAGGAAAAGAGCATTAAACCGCAGTTCAGTTTAAAATCGCATGTATAATACAAAACAAACAGAAGGACAGGGCATGGGTATTAATATTAATATTAATGCACGACATCAATTCAAGTTGCTTTTTTCAAGTTGTCTTTTCTAATAGCTCTATAGTGGGGGCTGAAACCTGACGAGCAGAAAGCATAAAGCGGCCACTGAGTGATGAGACAGGAGTCCATCGGTTGACCCCTGCACCCCCACACCGACGGGCGCACGCAGACTGAAGCCCCCTCTTTGTGTGCTGAAATGAAAGGCTCATAGATTTGACATTAGCTCACAGGAGCAGGAAATTTTGCTCGGCGCAGACAGTCGGAGGAGGCGATGTGGTATTAGGGGCCTTCAGGAATATTTATCTAGAGAGGCGCGCGCCAGAATACAGCCAGTGTCTTTTAGAGCCGCGGCTCTGATGAGAGCCGAGTCTGTTCCAGGTTTCAGGAGATAATGGGAGCTCGTGTGAGTTCAGCGCTCTCTGTGTGCCGTTCATTCATTCGTGGGCAGGGGAGTAGAGGAAGAGGGCTGCGCTCTGGGATTATTGGGCTGTGTCACAGGAGTACGCTGATCTCCACCATCCGAAAGCCACCCCCTTTTCCTGTCTCATCTTCTGAATGGAAGGTGTGTGAGGGTGAGGAAGGGCTCCATGACCAAACATGTGGTTCTGTATTGAACTTGACATGGGCACATTTCATAGTGCTCTCTTACACAAAAGGCAATTCTGCTGCATCCACGAGCTTTCTGCTGCGATGAGAGATTTTTATCGTTCTGCAGAGAGTGCTGTATTTGAAGATGAATATAGGGAAAATGTTATTTTGAATTATATTTTATGTTACACCCAGGACACACTAGCACAGAAGGGTCTTAATAGTGACAACTTTTCCTATAATGTCTGTTGTTTATTATTTATTATTATTATTTGTGTTTAATACTTTTCCATCTGTGGTCTTCTTATTTAATCTCACTAGCTACTTCCATGATAGTGCATCTGATTATTGTGTCTGTTGGTTAGCAACGTCTATAATGTGAATTTGTATATGATTATACAATATCTAACTTTTGAGTTAGGCAGGTGAACTTTTTATAATGGATGGCTGTATCATGTGATTGGTTGTTGGTCAGTGTGTGTGTGTGTATGTGTGTGCATGTCTTATGAGAAGCACTGCATTTTGTGGGAGCTAACAATTACACAAAGAATATGTTGCGTTTTAATAGACACGACTGTCGAGCTGCTTCAACCACAAGTCAGCACAACTGCCTCGGTTCTCTCAATTCATCTGAATGCATTCTGGCAGTATGCTGAAATGCAATTCAAATTGGGAAGGACGCCCTAAAAGTGAGCGTGCAACCCATTTGGGTAATAAAAATGTGCAAAAGGATGCGGGGATGAAAAGAGAGCATTTAAACCCCATGAAAAACAAAGGAAAGCAAACAAACAAACAAAAAAAAAAATGCAATACGCCCCCAGCACCCCTTTATCAGCGTTTGATTGGCAGCGTTGCACAC
>CM042549.1:7215000-7392500 GCA_023630585.1 Cranoglanis bouderius
AAACATATAGATATCAAAATACACTCAAAAGGTGAAAGCCGTGTTGCTAAGAACAGCATAGACACGTGGCTCATTCATACTGTATATATGTTATTCCTACTCTATGCCGTTATTAATGTGTGTATGGCCGTGTTTGGATTACGTTTTTTACAGAGCACGATGTGAGATGGTATCACAGCTAGACTTTTACATCTAAAGTCATTTGTCTTCAAAATTAGGCAAGCAAAAAAAAATTATTTTTTTTTTTTTTTTTCGGATTTTACCAAAAGATACCAATATGGATGCAGGAGAACTGTTCTCGCTGTTTAACAACATTTCAACAAAGAGCTTACACATAAAAACTCCGAGTGAGAACAGAAAAGAGTTCAGCAGTAAATACCAGGAAACTAGCGACAATCTGATATATTCGTGATGACTTTAATAAGTTGAGGGCTTGCAGCTTTTTAGGGCCAAGGCAAACATCAAGGGAGTACTGATAGTGAACACTCCACTGTGGGCAATTAAATATAATCACTCCCAGCTTAGCATTGTTTGATTCTCTATTATATTCTTATCAACATCTCCTGTCCTGTCAGGGAGTGTGAGAAAGACGTGGCGGGCGGCGAAACGGATGGCTAAAGGAATGCTGAATTCCTATTGTGCGAACACAAAGGAGAGAGGAGCGACGGCTACGGCAGGCAAGTTTGTTTAACACTTATCACCACGAGTAAAGCTAACAGTTGCCCTCGCTTTCGGTCAGGATGAGGTGGGTGTGTGAGAGAGCCAAAACGACAGATTCCATAGACAAACACCTCAGGTATTACTTCAAGGTTAAGGCAGGTTTCTACAAATTGTGCACAGTTCACAATATAAAACAATTTTGATGGTTGCTATACAAATTTTATAACCAAAACACAGGAACCTGTGTTGAGTCACAAAAAATATAATTAAAAACCCATTTTCATGATTAAATTGATATTGAAATGTTTCAAATAAACAATCTCATTAGTTGAAACGCTGAAAAACACACATCATGCCTGTAAATGCTAACTCAGCAGCTACACCGATACAGCAGGACTTCACTTTATGAACCTCTGTCTAAAAGAAATCGACATCACTGTTTATAATAACGAGCTGCCTCAAATTTATTAAGAGCCATATCCCCATTCATGGTGTGATCATCCATCATCTTTAGCTCGCTGTGGCCTTTTAGGACTCTTAGACTTCATATTGGCAGAGCAATACAGATAAATCAAGGTGTGGAGTGTGTTTATTGATAAACCATTTAAGTGGATGATCTGTAATAATCATACAGGAAGGCCGGACAATATAGTACATATGGGCCGTGCTGACGCTGTGACAGCTCGCTTTTATATAAGGTAAAATAATTGCAGTTTAAAGTGGTATATGTGATTACTAAAAATAATATATTTAATTTACAACCAGTTGACATACTAAACCAGTGAGGAGGCAAACAGCATTTTTGGAAAGAGTCTCCAGTGTCAGCGGTAAAGCTGTAAATTATATAAAAATAAGTATAAAAGAAGACAAGAGGGAACAACTGTTTGTTATAACATAAGTGATCATAGTGAACTAGCTTGTTTCGCAGAGATTCCACAATATCAACCATAACTATAACCAGCTCAAATGTACAACATGACATTATTTAATAAATGTGTAAATGTTTGCGTAGGCAGACTGCTGGGGTATAAGAGAAATAAAACAGTTTCGGATTGTACCATTTACTGTGTCTTTTATTCCTTAATAATAAACATTTATAGGATCGTGAAACTGTCCGATTTACTTACGACACCTGCAACTCTAGAGAATCGGCAGAAAGCACACCCTAGACCATTTATCTTATGTAGCCTGGGACTTTCATTATCTGAATACTTTTATTAATACACTCTCCTGCGCTATGATTGACTGTTTGAAACCCAATACTGCTTTATCAATATCTGCGTTCGCTGTGAGACCAGCAATGTTTCTGAGGATGAAAGTGCTCTGATGTCTACGGAAGATCAATAGAAGCTTTTAATTCAGGCCAGGATCTCCCTTTTATGCAAATGCAAACAGAAGCATATTTGTGAGATGAGATTCTTTGACATTTGGAGAGTGCAAGCTGAAGAAAAAAAAAAAAAAAAAAAAAAGACACGATGAAAGAAAATGCTGTAATAATATAATATTGCAATATATACAATATAATAATGTAATAATTGGTATTTATGCTCATATTAATGTTCATTGAATCCGTTTTTATTTACTGTTTTTATTTATTCTCATTCATGGTTCGTTCTCTTAAACAGTTTGTTTACCCAGAAAGTTTAACCACCTGTTATGTGGAGGCACGCTTCACGGCATTTTGGGCAGACTTCAGTCTCTTCACTCAAGAAAGTCTTGACATATTAAAGGAACATCGGGAGGGAGGAAATGGTTAGGAGGAGTTACTCCGGCATCCGGACTGCGGCTTTGCAAATATCGATGCTGAGGGCAGACTGAGACCAGCCAAACATTAAAGTGAAACATCTCTTCTGAGGTGCTCTAAGTGTTAGTGTGTGTGTGTGTGTACATATATATATATATATATATATATATATATATATATATATATATATATATATATATATATATATATATATATATATATATATATGAGGTTGAGGTACAAATACTGGATTTCTTTGACTTGGGTAGAGGCAGAGGTCAATCACTGATTAGATTTTTCCCCCCCCAAAATAAATTAATACGTCATCTGATGGTGAAAGGACCTTTTTTTTTGTACGCATGACTCAAACAAATCCAGTTGCATGGTAGAAGGTCTGTCAATTGTAAACGTAAGGTTCTGTTTTATTTGGGGTGATTGTATAATGGCGAAAAAATTTGGGCAAGACAAATGTGTTTGTCGCCAAGACAGACTCTATATAAGAAAGAAAATGAGGGTGCAGGGGATCTTTAAATCTGTCTCATTGGATGGAAAAGAATAATCGCAGCAATTATTCCGCCAAGCAAAACACAGAGTTCACAGAGCTCATGAGCCAGCCTTTTGTATCTGAACCCACACGCGCACACACATATTTCTCTTCAGCGCTCTTCAGGACTCTCCTTCATTAAACCCATGCATGTGGCGGTTTAATTCATTGCAACTGCCGGTCGGTCGTATACTACAAAATTCAAATGCAAGCCAACTTTCTCCAAAGAGACAGTTAATCTTTTTACAACTATTTAAGGACATCGGACATAAATATTGCAATAACATCATCCATGGGCCAAACCTCATGATGGAAATGATCACGGCAGATATTATGCTCTAAAAAAAAAAAAGGTCAGACGTATGAGCTGCAGTTTGGCATGACTATAATGTAATATAACATATATAAGCATAACATAATAAGATGTTTCAGTGACTGTAAGTTTTACAGCATTTACAGCAATTGTTAAATGTAGGCTTCTCAGCATAATTACATGAACGATTCTTTTGCTGAAGATAGAGTGATAATTTCTTGGCATGAATTTAAGCCTGTGCTTAAAAGTTGAGCCTGGATTTTCAAAGCGTTCTATTTCTAGTGATTTACACTGCACAGAAATTTTTGTGAAGGGGTACGTGGTTTCTTCTGCTGAATGAAATAATGGCAAAGATGTGATGAGGAAGGATTTATCGCTTTCTTCATTTGCCTCAGAACTGTGTGAGTGTGTGTGTGTGTGTGTGTGTGTGTGTGCTCATGTGTGAGGGTGGGGGTTTCTACGAGGCTGTAGCTGTCTGAGAACGTGAGTGTTTTCATGTGTTTCACTGACAGCGGGGTGGTGTTTTATCCTATCATTTACACTCTCATCTCCAGCATGATGACAGCGAAGCTCCACACTTGTTACCCTGCTGACAGAAGGAGTACAATGGGCTTGTTAGACACACACACACACACACACACACACACACACACAAACCTCATCAATGAGTGAGTTATGTCAGATGGACTCTTCAACTTTTGGCACAAAAAAAAAACGACAAAAAAAAAAAAACAAATCTCAAAAAGCAGCATTTTGCCAATGAAAAGGCCTTGTGATGTAAAAATCTCCACAATCACAGATTTGAAACTTTTCATGCGCCCATCAGTTTAAGCTGAATGGAAAACAATCACGGCTGATGATAACTGGAACAGGGCTCCGTTGAGTAAATCCACCAACAATAACATCTGTAATGGTTATAATGGTGGGATAAGAATTCATGTCGTTTTAGCTCTGCAGTCGTGCAGACAACAGAAAACACACTTGTGTGCGTGAAATGAACTGTAGCTAGAAAAGCGTTTACCCTCCTGGCGGCTTGAGACGCGTCCAGATCAGATTAGTTCCCACATTGACCACTAAAAAATTCAAAGAGTGAAATTGAAAGCTGTAGCCAAGAGATACCGCCGGGTGATACAAAGTACGGATCACAAACAGGATATTTCCTCCACTTGTAAGGCTGATGAGGGCCAAAGTTCACAGCGCTTTATGTTTTATTTATCCGCTGCCAGTGATTTTAGCGGCGGGAAATGTTTCTCTTATTAATGATTGAAGAGGATTTGCTAAATGGTATATTTTCACAATGTATGATGTTCAAAGATGGCCAAAAAAAAAAAAAACATTAGTTTAGCTGTCCGATTAGTTTAGTTACTCTCTAGACTCTTTCAACAATCCATTCCTTCACTAAGAAGCCTGTTAACTACTGCTGGGTTCAATGCAAAAATAAACATTTCTGGCAACTCATGAGCTTTTGAGGACAGACGAGCTTTTTTTTTTTTTTTCCATGCAAACACAGATGCTCCTGTATTAAGTAAAATGATGGATGGTCATGTTCAGAATACTGCAGAAAAACACAGTACTGAATTTCTGCCTTTAAAAAGTTTTACAGAGGACACAAGGGAAAATATATCTCTGTTAATCTACAGTTGCAGGCTTCCATGACATGGGAGTATTTGTTTCAGGGGGGAAAAAAATCTGGATATTTTCCTAGTAAATGTTCTAATGTGCTCCTAAGAGTTTGACCAGAGATCCAGGGAGATTGGGCTTGACTCTACTTCGGCCCAGCCATCATAACATGATAGGAAGATGTCTTCTTGCCACACTACTGCAGAGAACACAATTCACGTGGCCATGAAAGCCTTGATTTACTGTCATTGAAATGATCACCATGAAACAGCATGTCAGTGAACTCCCCAGTGAAGTGGCACTCAATTCATTATACCAGACATCGCTGCGCATTGATTTTTCTCTATACGACTGCGTGGAAATGTAGTGTAGCTATGATGGGATTGATCTATTCGCTCTAACCATTTTTCCCTCCTCGACACGCCGTATTTTCTGCCCAACTCTCCCACAGAAGACAAGAGGCCTCTATTTATTTCTTCTCTCTGGAGATAGCAGCATTTATCTCCGAAGCCGCCTGTCCCCAAGTCCACAAGATCAACCCATCACCACCACAATAAACGTCAGCTAGCGATGATTGATGCAGCTAATGAAATCGATTAGCCTGTCCCAGCACATTGCACTCCCATGATTCACAGCACTCTGTTTACTCTAACTGCAAAGATTAGGTGAAAGATGAGCTGTTCAAGGCCTAGCATGCACTCAGGGGAACATCTCTGGACTGACCTTTATTATAATTTTATTTACTCTGATGACTCCAGGCAAGGGTACGGCTCCAGGTTTTCCAACATTCTTCCACATGCCTTTACATAAACAGTACTACCACAAAGATTTGTGTACATTTAAGACACTTTCTAGTGCACCTAGTGCAATCTTTCACTAGCCCAGGTGTTTCAGTGTTTTACTGATGTCATGCAAAGTACACAAGTGGTCCAACACGTATGGTGCATAAACCCCAAATCACAGCAATACAAGCCAGACAGAAGGGAGTCAGTCATATCAGAATGGACTTTGTAGGTGGGCTTCTGCAAGATGGCAGTGAGGGAATGTGTACAGATAGGGAGAGAGTCTAAGCCTCTGGCTTTACATTTGGTATCTCAGAGGTTGACTTTGGATCGGCTTTGACGTTGACTTTTGATCGACGAGACGTTAGAGGAGATCAGCAAATCTGCTCTAAATTACTTTATAAATAATTCCTGGATGACAGGTGCTGTCTGCAAACGCCCCTGCAGATGAACTTCGACTCATCACAAATGACTTTATTAGCCAGCAGATAACACTTTACAGCAGTGTCAGCTGCCAGGGCCCCAAAAGCACCAGGCGGGATGTTTGATGTGGTGCATTTTTATCCACTGCTATCATAAAGAGCCATCAGACGGATACTAAGAAGACTTGCTGGCCATCTAGGTAAAGGTCATCATCACTGTCAAAGTTATTAGTATTACTGCTTCGGTCTAGTCAGGTGAGTTAGCATGTTCCCACTGCTTGTTGTTTTTTCTGACTACAGAGCTAAGATCATCATGGCCTTATGAATCTGATGGATCCTGGAGGCATCTCGTCATCATTTCTTCTGATGGATGCAAAATGTCTCGACTTGAACCTTCCGTCAGCCGTGCAAATAGAGCAATCATCGGGAAAAATGTTTACAAAAGGAACTCAAAAGGTATTTTTCCTTTTGCTGTTTTTACATTGACGCACGTCTGATCATTGAAAAGAGTGAGAAGTGAAAACGAGCGAAACGAGGAGGAAAAGGCTAAAGTTTTGCATGGCTTTCACATCGTGTTTCTTCAGTGCCGTGGTGGTTTAATGGATGTGGCCGGGTGCTGAGATGCAGAGCGCTAGTGGCGCTGAGTGAGAACTCATCCGTACCTCTGTTGAAAAAAACACAAAACTGGCTTTATCCACCCTGCAGCTGTAAGTTAAGCAATGATGACGTGCTCCTCTGGCCAACATTAATCTTTAGAACATGAGTTTTAAACTAACAAGAGGCTTTCCCCAAGGCACCAAGAGACGAGCGAAAGAGGGAGAAAAATGTTCAGGCCCTTGACAAATCTTTTTTCTTGTTAATTCATTTCTTGTTAACACTAGACACAGGATAACCATATTCTAGTGCAAAAGACAAGATGAAGCTTGGAGCAGAGAGTGTGTCATGGAGGACAGGGCGTTTTTGACGTGATATGCCAAAGCTCTTAACCCATTTGACTTGTCATGATGGCAGTTGTGTGCCCCAGCCACACATTATTGTTGTTAACAGTGTTATCATTACCCTCTGGCTGGAGATAAGTGGCGCGGTGCTGAAGGGAGAGACCATCCAGTCCTGCCAAAGTCGGACAGAGGAATCTGCCTCTGCTTTATGCCAGTGGGCAGAGGAGTGCAGCAGAATAGGGGGGTTTGAGGTAACAGTGTTGCTGTTAATGTTGTTTGGGTTTGAGTCCAGACAGGAATTCTGCTTTATCAGGGCCTGGGGACCTATCAGGGCAGTCCATCCCCTCTAAAGTGTCCATTACAGGGCCGATAGGGCATGAGCTCAGTGTTTCCCATGGAAGTGGCCTCTCAATGATGAGTGACACTTGGTCTCTCTCTCTCTCACTCTCCTTTTCTCCCTATCTCTCAGCCAGGATCTGCTCACAGCCAACAAAAATCACATATGTGTTTTTAAGAATCCCAAGTGTACTCTGGGTTGATTATCTTTCCTCTGCAACAAGTACCTCTAAAATAATGCATTCAGTTATCAGAATCATCCATGTCACACACTCAAGTACTGTTGACAAGAAAAACAAAACCATTTAAATAGCAGGTCAAATCATGTATGCTATGTCTGGCAAAAGCGGTGTTAATTTTTTTTACTCATTGTCGTATCCAAGTGCTACACACTGTCCATACCAGCCAAGGCCAACAAGTAATAGTAGTCTGTTCTGCTCGCCAGCCCCCCACTCTGAAGCTCTGTGGCAGGTCTGGACAGACAATGTATGCGTTGTTGCTATCTGCCACTTTCATGCAGTACAGACAGTTGGGACTGGTGTTGGGCTTGCTGCCCTAAACCTCTTCAGAGCTGTGTGGCTTTTGCTGGGCTCTGCTGGACGCTGGGAAATGCTGTCAAATGCCTCTTTTCATGGCGCTGATGTGCTGCAGATTGAGACATCAAGATCCGCCTGCCAGCAGAAAATGTGTGCTTCTTCTCCGGGTTAATTGCCAATCAAAAAGTTTTTTGTTTTTTTTCTGTTTGGTTTCAAGGGTGGAGTTAAGCGTGGAGATGAATACACATGTCTATGAACAGAACTACCACCTGATATGGCCAAATGGCATAATAAGAAAAACAAAAAAAAAGTCATGAGCTTTCGATCTGCCAACAGCCAAGGCCATCACAGTTAGTTCGACTCATAACCAGTGGTCTCACATCAAGAGCTCATATTGGCCACATATTTTTAGATTCTTGTATCTTGAAAGTTTCAGTCAGAGTTGTGTCCTGACAGCATAAATTTGCATATTTGTGGTGTGCAGTCTTGGTCAGTATCACCAGGGATTGCATTTTTGCCTGTGACAGTACTAAAGAAAAGAAAGACCAGGATGAAGTTGGAATTGGGATGGGAACTGATTCAGCTATCCATGTGGGGACAGCCCCAAACACCTTCCAGAATCTCTTTACTTTCAGTCAGCACCCAGTAAGTACACACAGCATTACACTCAACAACACACACAAGTGCACCATGCTGTCTTCTACACAATCCAGGAAAACCCAATGAATAGCTTGGTTTGAATCCGAACTATACATCTAAATGCTCAGAATTGATTTTTCCCCTGTTTCTATGTAATCGGCAGTTGGAAGGGTTTTTTATCCACCCTTTTCTATCCACTTTTTAAATGAATAACGCAACAAGCTTCTGATCCAAGCTTTCAGCCGTGCTGTTTATTTATCTATTTCTTTCTTTCCCCTTCTTTTTCTCTATTACACTTTAGATGAAAAGTGGCCAAAGAATGGCTGTGACAGCCATGCCTAATATCTCTTTCTGGCAATTTTGGCTTTTCCCCCACCTCCTCCGCACTTGATGTCTTTATATTCTCCTGAGAGTGCGGTGGGAATGAAAGGAGCCAGGCCTGGCGAGTGACCTCCACGGGAGGAGAGTATTAAAAGATGGGCGAGAGAGGGTAGAGGATGGAGAGAAAGAGATGGCAAGCGAGGGAGAGTGGCTTCCCTGCCGAGAGCAGGCCATCTCTGCTGGCAGACTAAAGCTGGCCTTCAGACGCCTTTTGTCAAAAAGAGTGGAAGAGAAGAGAGACTCCTCTTCACTGGAGCTGAGACAATAGAGGGTTTTGTCGTCCCTGAGGGCTCTCCCGGTGTGAGAGAGAAGGGCCCATCTTAGTGAAGGGTAGGGCCTTTGGGCCTTGCAGATGTTGAAATAGGGATGATTTATTAGACAGGGTGTCCTTGGTGGCACTTGGCCATCGTCCCAGACAAGAGAGAGAGAGACAAGGAGGGAGAGAGTGGGCCAATGCAGATCAGAAACATCTTAATACCGTGTATGGGCATGGAGAAATTTGCTCAGAGACCGTCATGGTATTTTTTGCCCTCTTTTGAGCTGAGAAAATAACCTTGGAGTCAGTCTGCTTCACTGAGCTTAGGGCCTGCTGAGCTTTCAGTTGTGCCCTCTGTCACCTGCTATCTTTCAGTATACATTCTTTCACCTCTTAGAAAAGAAGTGAAAACAATATCAGGAATGGACAGTAATTGCAGTTTGATATTTATATCGTTTTAACATGAGATCACCATTTAGCAATAAATAATTTGCTTTAATGAATATTTATATTATATTGTAGGTGATTTACAGAGATAAGAATGTCACATAACATTAACATAACATTTCACATAATTAATTAATGCACACCAAGAAATATGTATATTTGAGCTACTAAAGATACTCAAGTATCTGTAATAATTAATTCAAAACATTTCCAACAGAATCTTGTGTTTATACGATTTCCACACTGTTTTTTGGCCTGATCACAACACGGACCACTGAATGTGGTTTCATATAAGCCAGTAGGGTTGTCAGTGTACAGTTAAGTCTTAGTGTGGAATGTATTATTGTGAGTGTTGCTCAAAGAATGCAATAATTTCCTAAAATGTAAAATGGAACATAGGTGTATGTTCCATAGTTCAAATTAACAATTGGATAATTAAGGCATGCAACATGTGCTTAACTGGAGAGTTTGCTAGCCTTCCATTAACAAAATCCAAACAAAACTAAAGGTCAGTGCCCACATTGCTGTGTAATCTGTAAAGTCTCACATGCTTCGATTATCATAGACTGTGAAATGTCACCCAAAATGGACAATGTTGTCTGTTGAGGCATATGGCTCCCATGGCAAAAACGATAGCGGGGGAAAAAAATCACATTAGATATCTTTCTTTTTTCTGAACAGCTACATTTCCTAAAAATATCGTTGACACCACTGCTCCCACCCGCCCTCACTTTCCCAGCCTCAACCCCTCCTTAAGCTCCAACGGGCAGAATCGAATGGCTTTTAATCTTCCCTATTGTTTGTCCACTTTATGTCCAGCATTCTTAATGGACCTCTGAGGGTTAGTTAAAGAGCGAAAGTTTAGACAGGCTTCATCAAGACAGGAGAGAAGATTGATTGGCAATGTAATTTCCCATCGCCCTTCTCCCTCCAGCCGGCCGCTGCCTGGAGGAACTGTATGAGGGTGTGTGAAAGCAAGAGCTCACAGATGAAAAGACTGATTGCTTCTCTGTGCTGAAGACAGAGGTCTATTGGCAAACAGCGCTACACAATGTGGCATGTGACTAGGCTAGGCAAGAGGGCTGACGTGAACAGGAGAAGGGGTCATCAGTCATCCAGGCGAGGGTCACTCTGTGCCATATCTCTCTCTCTCTCTCTCTCTCTCTCTCTCTGTCGGTATATCATGTCTATCATCTTGCAGTTTTAACATTTTGACAGAGACAAGGGAAAAAATCTAATATAAAATCACAAATGTTCAAGCACCTGTAAACAACTGGCCAAAATGCAGCAATAATGCCTTAATACAGCCATCTAAAAGCAGGATGGAAGGAATGAAACATTATATTATATGATTAGAAACATTAGGCCACTGATGACAGTAAGCAACTGCCACATGCAAGGGGACAGAGAGAGAGAGAGAGAGAGAGAGAGAGAGAGAGAGAGAGAGAGAGAGAGAGAGAGAGAGGGAGAGAGAGAGAGAGAGAGAGAGAGAGAGAGAGAGAGAGAGAGAGAGAGAGAATGAGACATACTGCCAGTCCTTCTCTTGCCTGAAATGATTTTCCATTTCGCTTATGCAAACCAGCAACACTGTCAGCCTGGCTCTGTTTAAATGACTGAAATCTTTGCTCTTTGTTGTCTGTCAAATTGTTCAGCATCAGCATAAACCCTTCGAAAATATTTGAGTTTTCTCTCCCCAGACATGAATAAATGCTTTTTTTTCCTTGGGCGGAAAAAAAAAGTGCTGTCTTTGTACAAAAAAAAAAGTGGCAGCTCCATCCGGGAGTTACAGCAAAGGTTAATGACAAACAAGGGACAAAGAGTGGCATACACATCGCCCTCTCTCTCTCCCTCTCTCTCTTTCTGTTTCCTTTTCTCTCACTCACTCTCAATGGCTGTTTTTTTTTTTATTTCTGCGGATTAATTATTCCCAAGTGATCATGTCTGCGATGCTACTTTTTGTCCCAAATGAAAAGAGCGACAGATAGAGAGAGCACTGCGGGGAGGAGGAGGAGGAGAGGCGAAAAGAAAGAGATGCCACGTCTTTGCTCGTTTTTTGGTCTCATCCCTTTCATGTTGGGCTCTTGGCCCTTTTCTCTTGCCCATGTGAATCGGTGGAGGAACAATGAGATGTATGAGCGTTTGAGGGGGCCAGAGCGGAGAATACTGGCCTTGTTGTTGCGCTCGGGGTCTGAGCCTGACGTTGATTAATGAGAGTGTGGACACAGGCAGAATGTTGAGGAAGGCTCCGGAAGACCTCAGGGGTGGAGAGGGAGGAAGAGGGTGCACGAACTGACGAGAAACATGGACCCAGTGCCTCAGGAGAGGAGAGGTGAGGTGAGGGCTGGCAGCCAGAGCACCAATCACTGCTGACCAGCATACTTCCCGGCTACCATTACTGTGTGCCATATTGACGCCCAGAGACACACACACACACACACACACACACACACACACACACACACACACACACACACACACACTATTTGAAAGGAAGTTAGGACTGTGGAAATACATTAATATTCATTAAAGTGGTAAATATTCATCCATTTAAAGTTTGTGCACTCTCTTCCCCCACAATCACACACTGAGTCAGTAGATGGTGCTCTGTCATCTGAAGTTTAGTTTATGCACTTTTAACAGAAGGTTTGACCAGAAGAAAAAGAAATCACAGACAAACTGAAAATAAAGATCTCCAATCAAAATATCTATGTCAATGTCAATATCTATAACAGCACTGTAGAAAACTGTACAGGTCTTATTATCACCTTCTCTGCAATAGAATCTGAGGCTAACTTCACAGACACGCAGTAAAGATGAAAAAGAAAAGCACTGATAGGAAAAGAGCTTTGCATCCAGTTTATTTTCTGAGATGCAGAGGGGCCGTCTCAGCATCTTGCTCATGAAGAAAGTCTGTTGGTTAGCAATGAGTCCTCAGAGTCCACCTAGAGTTCAAATTAGTTTAGTGTCCGTGCGAGTCCCTACACAAGCAGTTCAGCAAAACAAACAACAATCATGAACACAACAGTGCTGGAAGTAGAAATTCATGGAGTTTAGGTAACACATCAGGCAGAGCAGCTGTTCCAAAATTTAGCGTCCAAAAATGGTGACATTGGATCATAAACCAAAAACAGTCTGAAAAACTTTATGTATTAATTACTGACCTTTTCACTCTCTTAGCTCATATCCTCATACAGCAGACAATGCATCAGTACCCATCACTTTTTAAATTTTTAATTAAAATTTTTTTTCCATTAAAAGACAATGACTTTCACCCACCTCTAAGTGACTTCACATTTTTGACTGTCACCATGCGCATGTGGTTGGAAAATATTTTGCCAAGCCCCTGCAGCTAAATTTGAGTGAAACCCCTGTTTCATCAAAAATTCATTATGAATTCTGTTTCATATTGTCTTTTAATGTGCTGCAGGCTCTTCATTGTGATACAAACTGATGTTTAAATTGTCCAACATTGCAGAACTGCCCTCAGATTTTAGTTATCTGAATTTTAAAAACATTTCAGAACACTAACACTGCTCCTCCAACCGAGTTGTGGTTATTACGGAATCGCTGTTTCGTCTAACACCAGTGGCTAACTGACAGCACCCACCATTTTAAAATGCCCTTTTACTCAGGATTGCTCTCCAGCAGTCCATCTGCCGATGCTGGCCATGCCGCCCCATTGTCTCAGCTTTCATCTGTAGGTAAGCACCCCACAAAACCCCTAGCCACTTCAAAACACGTGACAATAGCCAGATTTCCTCCCAATTTGCTTGTGGAGAAAGAGCCCAGGAGCTTTTCAGGGGGTTCTGAATAGTCCGGCTAATTCAGGCACAATCCAGGCCTGACCCCCCATTTCCCCTTTACGTCTCGGCCCCTATTTAGGCACCCCTGACTTTGCTTAATTCAGGAACAATCCCTGCTGGTTTTCATAAGCCTGGCACCCACCACAAATATCTCCATGTATGAGTATGTGCGTGTGTGTGTGTGTGTGTGTGTGTGTGTGTGTGTGTGTGTGTGCGTGTGTGTGTGTGTGTGAGAGAGAAAAGCGATGCTTGAAGAAAATTTTAGAAATAGGTGAAAATGCATGTACATACTGGTGCTCATGCAATAGTGAGATCTGCTCGATCTATTTCTTCCCCGATATTTATAGATCCTTTTATTTATTTATTTATTTGCTTGATACTTCTGAGCTGCCCTAATCAACCTCCCCTGAAAAGCCACCAGATTTCCACCATGTGCATTAATATGCTCCACTTCCAAGGCCACTGTATTGCTATTAAAGCAATCAAAGCCTTTCCATGTTATGTCAAGTACTAAGTGGTCACAGGGAGAGTGAGCTGGAGAAACTTGTGAGCAGTTGATTGCACAAGTAAAAGAGGATTTGGAAGCATTTAAAACAATAAAGAAAAAAAAAAGAAAGGAAGAGAACAAATTCATATTTCTCCGACTAATTTTCATGCCTTGATTTTACTAGACAACCACAAAGGCTTTAAACACTTTCACTCTGGAATAAAACTTCATGCTATTCCTTAAAAGCAGCACACTTACAGAGGGGAAAGAAAGAATATGTGAGAGGGAGAAATAGAGACAAGACTAAGAGGAAATAGAGAGAGAGAGAGAGAGAGAGAGAGAGAGAGAGAGAGAGAGAGAGAGAGAGGTCACATGAGGAAGCATGACAGAGAGTAAATGAGAGAAAGAATGAGAGAACAGTTTAAGGTTAGTCAAAACCCTCAGTCTAAAGCCTAATGCTTAGTGAAGATCAACTTTCTGATGCCCATTCAGGAGCCGTGCATGGCCGCTCTTTATGGGATACAGTGACCGGACGTAAGAGTGAGGAGGGTTTATCTTGAAATGTGATGGTTGAGGAGGAGAAAACTATAAAAGGGGTGTTGAGATTGTCTGGTAAACACCGTAACTGGAGAGTCTTAGAAATTCTAGGGATTTGACTGGATTTTACCCTACTGTAGCTGTAACCTCACCTCAAGACCTGAGCTAATCTAAGAAATCCCACAATGCTGAAGATTTCTTCTGGACTTGCTCCGACTGATCAGTTTCTTCAGATGAATAAATCACTCATGCAGAAAAATTGTTAATATGCTCAATATATCACACAACATATTTTATATGCATTCAGACATACTGCATATTAGAATATATTACATTTCCATATTAACACAAAAAAGGAAAACTCATTAAAAATCATTTCTACGTACGTGTGAATTAACTCATTCAAGAGGATCATTCAACAGCGCAACAAAATGTTCCCCGGTTCCTGTTTCGGTTGTGTGTGTGTTATGTACAGTGTAGAACAATGATAGCTTAAGTCCGTGGGTGAAGCAGTGAAAGGATATGCCCTGCTAACTACATCCACCCTTCTGTCCTTAGTCTGGCTATGCGCCATTCCAAGTGCATGTCCTTAAACAGATTCAATTTCCTGATTCACTGACAGTCATTGCGATCCCTCAAGATCTTTTTTTTTTTTTGTTTGTTGTTAATTGATTCACAAGAATATTCAGATAGCCAGACACAATCAAGTCAAGCAGAATTTGTCTTTAAAAAGCTCTCACATGATATATATACACAATTTTACTCAAAAGCATAGGTACTGTACATACCTTTCTGTAAAGCACTATTAAGTTAAGTTAAATTAAGTTATTTCGCTTTATGAAATGTTTCATATTGTAGTTGAGCCTATTTCTGACTTCCCACACAATATGGACCTACTTCACTGATAATCGGCTTCAAGAATCCGTCTCGACTGTCCAGGAAAGAGGGATAAGAAAGGTAGAGGGAGACAATTTGTTCATTCAATTCAAAAGTGGGTCTTTCCAAAAAAAGAAAAGAAAAGAAAAGAAAAAGAAAAAAAAGCAAGCAAAAAAGAAAAAGAATGCAAGAAAGAAAGAAAAAAAAACCTCAGGGACACTCTATATCCAAAATCCTCTCTCAGGGCCATCATGTGAAGAATTCCCTCTCTCCTCCCTCCCCTCTTCTTCTTCTCTCTGTTTTTTAATAAAGCTGTTTGGTTGTCAGGTCTTTTCAGGCGCGGACCCCCAGCCATGTGAAAAGTTAATCCTTGTGTGTGTGTGTGTGTGTGTGTGTGTGTGTGTGTGTGTGTGTGTGTGTGTGTGCGTGTGCGCGAGGGCTTGCATCGCCCTGGGAACTAAAGACGAGCATCCCGAACCTGGCTGGCCACTTGAGCTGGGGCTCTAACTGAAGCACTTGTGCGTCGCGTCTGTCTCTTTTCAGAGTGCTTTTGATGGGCACAGCCTGACGGACAGTGGGATTTTGGATTTACATCTTCGAGTGCTCATCAAGCTGAAGGATGACAGAGGGGGAAAAATGGAGCGTTTAGTACGAATCCGTTTGCATCATCCCCCGTCTCCCCCTCCGTCCAAGCTTCCACCCTTTGCTCAGCTTCCTCCACTTGTTTGTCACATAATGCAAGGAAGTTATGTAGAGCTGACAGAGCTGATGATAACAGAAGCCGATAAATTATAATGGTTCAAATGTGAAAACAAGCACAGGCATTTCGCACAGATATTCACACTCCACTCAATGGCTTTGATCATATGTTTAGCGTGTATAATATTATATGGCTATAAATCCACCAATACGTAGATATATGTTAGAAATATTCTAAACAGATGATCATTCTGAGCATGAGAGTTCAAAGACTATCTTCACCGTTTTGTTTTATTTATTTATTTATTTGATTTTATTTTCCAGAAATGTTCAGGATTCATTTGCTCCGCATGTCACAGCACAGAGCTCCGAGTGGCACTGAAGACTGGGCCAAGGGTGGCCAGACATCTAAATCCTCTCTCACGTCTTTACCCTGCTCACTCATCTCATCTGTAATGCCCTCCCAGGGTCAAAAGCCGCAGAAATTAGTTTTGGGGGAAACAAGTGCGATTGGGTCTGTAAAGGTCAGGGTGGACTTTGTTCCGTCTGAGGGTTTATCTAAACTACAGCTGCGTGGGACAATGAGACAGCGGCGGCTGACAGAAACCCAAGCTGTGCTGACTAAATTACCGCACTGATAAGGCCGAATTAGAAGGACTGAGGCCCAAGAGCTCAACAGGAGAGAATTGGAAGAGGAGAGGAAGAGGAGGATTAGAAGCTCACCCAATGACAAGGAGGATGAGAGGATGAATGAGGAAGAGAAGTGAATTTCCTTCTAGCTTTGCTTATTTTCATGGAGTCATGTCCCAAAAATCACTATATGTTGTACAACGCTTAACACTGCAACATATAGAGAGCCATGATAGACTGAATGAAATACATGTTCCATAACTTTCCATAAACTACTAATTAGATATAATTTATTTTCACCTTGATGTATTTATGATTTCCTGTTTTATTTCATATTATTTTTTGCTGTTGTTTTTTTTTCAAGATCTGTAACTCATGGTTGGTGAAATCAGCTATTAACATTGGTTTACATTGCTTTAAGGACAAACACCAAAATATTCAATGCATGCTCAGGCGCAGCATGCAGAATGACTTATACATATGCTCAGAATTAACGTTATATTTTGTGAGTTAAGCAATCGGCACGATAGAACATACTGTATCTCGGAAATGCTGTGTAATATGTGTAGTAAATCTGTTGTGTGCATGGATGTGTGTAAATATGCAACAAATATAAGTGATTCCCATGTTGAGGTGCCTATGAGACTTCAAATGATCCATCACTATCCACTGAAGGGTCCTACACCACAAGATCACCGTGAACTTCCTTTCATATGAGTAGATTTCATAACATAATGTCATTCCTTTGTGCTCAGTTGGAATCATATCTCGGCGCAAAACGAGAGCTTATCAAGGACGAGGTGTCATTGGCTTATCAAGTCCCATGACGCATTGTGTATTTAAAGTCTGTGGATCTGACTGAAGTTGTCCACCTGGTTTTAAGAAAATGGAACAGAGCTGATAACAGATATCTGCTGAATCTCCGTATCAACAAGTTGGTCACCTCAGGTACTGAGTGGCACGAGGAACTGGTTCCTGTTCCAGAGATGGCTGTGTCATAGCACTTCATAATGGAGGGTGAGAAAGCACTTGAGCATTAGACAACTTGTCAAGACTGAATGATTGAGGGCTTGAGCATAGCCGCAGAGACAAAGAGGCAACGCACAAGGAACTGAAACAGGTCTCAAACCTCATCCTTTCTCATACACACTCTTAGCACCCTTACATCCTGTCTCTCCTGATAACGCACGGGTGTGGGTAAGAAACAGAGAGAAAGAGAGCGAGCGAAAGAGGGCGAGAGATTGGATCCTATCTTGTGATCCTATTAGCAAACACAAGATTGCTAAGTATGCGGTACCACCAAGCACTTGTTCGCTCTTACTCAGAGAACTATTTTAATGCCTTGAACACTAGCACATTTGCACACCTGATGTGAAAAGGCCTGGTATTATTCCTCCAAAGCAAGGCAGACCAAGCACATGATTACAAAAGATGAAAACAAAAAAGAAAAGAAAAAGTGACTAATAATGTCTCCCTCTGGTTCGCTATTTATGTCAGTGTGTCATATCATAACACGTGCGCATGATATCACCCCAGTTGGAGACAAATTTGTGGTCCATCTTTAAATAGAATCTTTAAAATCGCTATCATAGATGGAAATTTGTGTGGAAAACGTGCTCCGTGGAGGACGACGACAGATTTACGGAGATGAGTTAAGCTGGAGAGACAAAACAAAAGCAGACATGACTC
The DNA here is from genome assembly GCA_023630585.1 of Cranoglanis bouderius. Lineage (NCBI taxonomy): Eukaryota > Metazoa > Chordata > Actinopteri > Siluriformes > Cranoglanididae > Cranoglanis > Cranoglanis bouderius. The sequence goes on from CM042549.1 coordinate 7,233,340, forward strand.
AGAAATAGAACTTCTTTCTCCTACCTTTCAGCTATAAGTAGACATGGCTGACCCATTTTACTGGATTTCTTTCCAGTAAAAAGATAAATTCAACACTTTTCAACAGGTTTTTTTTTTTTTTTGGTTGTTTATTCTGGACCATTATTTTACATAGTCATTTTTAGAGCAACACTTCAAATCTCATGAATAATGCTGAAAATGTTTCAAATTTACAGACGTGTTATGAGACACCGGGGATGTTGGAGTGTTTCTCTAACAAAGACATAGCCTTGGACTTGAAGTAACTTGAGAAATCCAACAGCCTGTCTCATTATGAATATATTGTATTATGCATTATTCTGTGTTGTTATCAAAGTTGGCAAACGAACCAGGCTCATATATAACTTTTGTTCATGTTTAAATACTACTGTGCCTCTCACTTTTAAAAAAAAAGGTAGTGCTTGGTATGAAAAGATTCTTTATTTTATTAATTATCTTAATACTACATGGTGCATGATAGTAGTAAAAAAAAAAACAAAAAAAAAAAAACAAGTCATCACAAACTGGTATAAATCTAACACACACACAAACACAACCACAGGTTTGTTGGACATATCAGGAAGGTATAGTATTATGCTCCATCATGAGCATCAGAAGCCAGTGGTTTCTGCCAGCCTCTGACTGTGAGTCTGATTAACTTTAGTAGAAGAAGGTGAATAGTACAGCCGTGAGACAAATAGACGTTTCCAATGTGAAAATATCATTGTAATTAGCAACATAAACAACACTGACAAACGCCATCATTCAGAGCGGTGTAGAGCAGAGGTACTGTCTGCTGTGCCCTCGGGCCAAAAGAGCTGCTGATGGACCTATTCATCAACACCCACTCCTGAATGATGAGGACAGAGAGACAGACAGAGAGAGAGAGAGAGAGAGAGAGAGAGAGCACAGCAGACACTACCACTGTGTTCCTCTACCCGAATAGCTAGAATTCAGAAAGAATTTATTAGCCCTACAGCATTTATTTCTGAAGTATAAAAAAGGTAGGAAAGTAAATAATAGGAAAACAACAACAAAGCCAGATCAGCTGAATTGAGTGACCCTAATTGCCCTATCCTCTATATAACTTTCATTAACGCCCAAGATTAATTAACAGATGGGGGGTAATTGGTTATTAACAAATGATAAGGCATCAGCGTGGTAATCGATCTTGACATTTAATTTGCTGCCTGCTTCCCCTGCTATCAATTACCATAAATGACAATGTTTACTCAGGTATGCGACACAAAACGGGCATTTTTCACAGCTCGAAAAATGCTGCTTTGGTGTTTCTACAGCGACACACACCATATGTTTAATATTAGATGTAATCTGTTCTAGTCAAGTGCTCCAAAAATGGGGAAAATTGGATTAAATTGGTTAATGGCATGTTTAAAACCTACCTAAAACGAATGTGAATGGAAGATATTATGGGCCAGGGCAAAACTGTGGTCCTTTTTTTTTTATCCTTCTTTTTGCGTGTAAACGCAGGTTTTCTTTAAATGACGCAAAACCACATGGCTCTGGTCAATGGAGCAGGGAACAACCACAGCAAAGATATAAGTTTACGCTATGTGGTAAAGAGAGCGAGAATATTTACACGATGAGTGTCATATGACCACCAGTGAAAGGTTTTAGTTTCTATTTGGCCATTTTTAAGATATGCAGGAAGTGATCCCTGAAATATTAGCTAAATCAGTATTACTATAAGGTGATGGTGGATTAATCATTTTCATTCTCTCATTTAACAAAGCAATCTGAGTATATTGTGATTGAGTAATGTAATGCCTAATAAATAACATATTTGTGAACGTGCAATGTTAGAGGAAGGACTAAAACCTCAAGAGATACTTTTGCGGTCACCCTGTCTCTACCTCTCCCACGGCTCTTTCCCTATTGATTACTGTCACTGCTCGCCTCTATCAGAACTTCTCAATGTGTTCTTTGGCCTGTTTTCGAGATAAAAACCGTTCATTTCACAAACAGATCGGAGAGGCTGCAAACTGCGAGTGCTATCTCCACACGTGCTTGGCTGCTAAATGATCCCACACACACAAAGGTGGACAAACAGAGAGGTGAAAGGTAAGGTCAGGACAGATAGTGCTGGGGCGTGGCGCAAAAGCTGAGAGGGACGTTAGTGTGAGGACAAACAAAAGTCAACCACGGGCTGTCAAGGCAGGATCAGGGCACAAAGGAATTCAGGTTGACCTACGAGGAACAACCATGCAGAATAGAGCATCTGTCACGTATACCAAAGGTGCAAAGTGAACACATCCAATCCTGAGTATCGCTAAGTCAACAGCATAGCAAATACAAAAAAATGCCAGGCAAGAGCAAGTTTTTTTTTTTTCTTTTTTCGGTGGGATGAATAATGACGATATGGAAAGGTACAAAAAAGCCATGAAGGCAAACAGAAAGTTTGCATTGCAGCAAAGTCATCAATAGGTCAAAGCTCTTTGAAGTCAAGAGGTAAAGAGATAGGTGACACAATAGAGAATGTGCCAGGGCATCAATCATAGGAGTCGAATGCATGGAACTCTAGCAGAACCTGACATGAACCATAACAATCGTTGAGAAAGGAATTAAAGTAAATAATTTCACCGAATTTCACTACAGGTGCCTTTCCTCGTACAAAACAAAAAAAAAAAAACAATGCCCAAACTTTTTTTTGTTGTGCAGGAAAAAAAAAAAAACATGCACTCGTACGCAAATTGTCCTGCCCAGTGAGCACATGCAAATCCACTGGGCTACAGGCAACCTGTTCCTTCTCATTTACTGGGGCAGAAAATGGCCCCTCGTTGTGCCTGTAAGAAGCTCAGTGGACTCATTTGTTCACTAGTGCCACAAGTTTTTGCAGAGATGTGAATTCAAGCAATGTAATTAATCTAGCTAACTAAGCAGAGTTCAGGGATAGTTACAGCAAGGCAAAGAGTCATCACTGTTGTTAGAGAAAATTTCAATCAAAACTCCAACACGCCTCGGCACACTGCGAGGGCATGGCGTATGTACACACCATTAATCTAGCTTTTGAAGAAATACCATCTCGGAGCTTTTGAGAGTCCCCCTCTGATTCACCCTGCTACATTGCCTCCTTTGTTTCACTGCTGAATGTGAGTGGGATGAATAAAGGCGTCTCTATCTGACTGGCCTGGTGAAATGAGTTGAATAAAAAAAGTATCAGTGGTGTTACCTCTCGTACGCTTGTACAGTAAATTAGATTACCACTAAAAACATGCCTAATGACAGCTCAGATGTTACAACTGTGTGGGCTTCTAAGTTAAAGTATTCATCTGAACACTTTTGCTATTGCTACAATCACTATATTTGAAGGAATATTTACTAAATATGAAAGAAATTCTCTTGGTAATGCAGAAATGGTGTGAGGTATATGCAAACACAATAAAAGTATGAATGTGTCATGCATGTTTGTAAGATCTGGATTTAGGTACTGTATCTAAAGTTAGAATTCCACTATGCAGCTAAAGCATGGAGTCAGAAGGACTAGCGATTTAAATGCCAACAGTACCATCCATGTTAACCACTCATGGTTTGGCTAAGTTCAAAACATGTCTCAGTTGACAGATAGTGGAAATATGATGGATAAAATACCTTCTTTTGTTGCCAATACTACCAGGACTTTTGGCACCAGTTGTACACTGACCAATGTTTCCAGTTGTTCAGTTTCTTGTACCTGCTCACCAACAGAAAATGTCAGCTTTGGGTATTGCTGACTGGTTAAGCTCACCACATCACACAAGCTGCTATTATGTTGTGCAATTATATTTTTTTATATAACCTACACAAACAAAACATGTTCTGGCACAGTGTTTTTACGGCACAAACACTTCACAGATGAACAGAAATACTTGTATTTGTTTCGTGATCCGCATCCTGACCCTACCCTATTGCCAACCCACTCACAAAATGATACTTTCTTGGGATAAATGGATAACAGGCACACAGACAGAGACACAAATGTCCCCTCTAGATATATCTGACAGCATGTGACACTAGATGGACACATATAGTGACAGCAGTCCCCAATGGAGCCAAAATCAGATAGACTAGACTTAGTGTCAAGATTCCACAGCGCTCCCAAAACTTCTGTCAATACCATTACCAGAGCCAGTGAACCCCTCTTACAATAACACACTGAACTATCAAGTCCATAAACCGACAAGGCCAGTGGCTACACACCTTCCTCCTGGGGCCCTTGCAGGAGTCTGAGGAACGGACCTGATTGAAACGGTGTCTGGCAGGGGCCAGTGTTATATTATGTTGTGATAAAGGGAAGCATAATGGCTTTTAAATAGACGGGCTGTATCTCTTGTCTGTGCACGAGCGGAGCCCCTGAGGCAAAGAGTCGTGCAGATTGAGCTGTCCGTCTCGCTGAAATGAATCTGAGTTAACACCTCTTCAGTCAGGGACGGCACAGCCTGAGGGACTGACGGAGGAGGGCGTCCTCATCCACCTACAGCTGCCGTCGCTTTCATTAACCCACATCTCTGTGTGCTGCTGCCGTAGAGATACGCACACACACACACCTCCATGAGCAGAATGAGTCTGAAGACTTTCAGACTTCACTATCAGAGTGTTTTTGTGTGTGTACTTCTAGTGTGTTCTAAATTCTCATCTATTATACCTGTGATGGTCTGGGAAACCCCTTGTCTGTAACTGAGTTTTTCTGCCAATAATATACTTTGATATCTCTACTTTAAGAAAACATAAATATATTTCACCAAAATGTTACTTTCCAACCTTGCCTTAGATGTCTGACTGCAAAGATCACGTGGGGTAAGAATTCAGATTAACAAACACGGTGTAAAAACAGTCAGTCTGCCTAAAGATGTCTAAAAACCTTGTTAGCTTTTCTCATGCAAGGAATGGCACGCTGTCATCACATTGCTGAATAGTTGCATGTCATAGTGAAATGGACATAAGTTTAATAATTTCAGACTGTAGTCAAATGCGGGCTGTCAGAATGTCTGTGATGCTTGTGCACTGTCACATCATCATCAAAACAGAGAAGAGCACTTACACACTTTGCACAGATGACAGCAGTAAACAGAACTGAAGTGACTGAATTAATCAGCGATTATTTCCTCACCCATGAAGGAAATACTGTATGTTCACCTCAGATGATGAAACAGACACTGATGTAGATGAAGCTGATAACCAAAGTGAGAACTCATTTCCCATTGAAAATTTAGCAGTGATGTCATTTTTCCATATGGACATTATGTATTCTCCTTTTTCACTCCTTTTTGCTGGTAACCAGATGCTGTAACATTACGTCTGGTTAAGGTACATGCATAAGCGAAAATATATTTCAGTTCAGGAAAACCTGTAGCTCACTGATCCATTCAGTCATCCTCAGTAACCACTTTATCCTGGTTAGGGTCTCAGTGAGCCTATTCTGAGAACACTGGGGCGTGAGGCAAGAATACACACTTGATAGGATGCCAGTAGGTCCAGGGCAAAGCCTGTAGTTTTCAGAACTATAAATAGTAGCAAATGTCAAAATTTGACCATGTGAAGAGTTTTCCCAGGCCACCACACATACATAGCTGAGCCACATTTACTAACCGCATCATGTCAGTAAAATGCAAAGACATCTAGAAGCTCAAATCTAGAGATTAAAGCCATAGTCTAAATTCTGTTCTTCCTGCGCAAGTTGTGAGTTTTCAGCGTGTACAATCCAAAACCAACTCTCCTAACTGTGTGATTATCTGGTTGCGTTTGGCTCACTGTGGCTCTGCTGTAATCCAGTTCTATTAACACCTCTGACCCAGTGCTGTTAGACCTACTCCTCTCTCCACACTGTCTATTTGTCTAAGAGCGCTGACGTAGTCTAGGCCATCTCCTCTGGGAGTCCTGCGATGGCTATCCATGCCTGACTGTTATGACTATCCCGATAAGAGCTCTGGCCCCTCTCGCCATGCTGAGCAATAGAGACAGGCAGGGTTTTCTTTCATTCTGCCAATTTTCCTATGTGTGAGTCTTTCTTTTCACTTTATTTTTCATTCCTTTTTTTCTTGGCGTAACGCCCTAAAATTCAATGCCTGTTGTAGCTATTGTAGAGATGAGGCTTTTATTGAAAGCTACCGCACAGCTCTAATAAATTCTCAGAATAAAGGAAAAAAATTTAAATAATGAGTTAAAACCAAAAAACGAATCATAAAATGAGGCGACGGGATTTTACACACTGTCTTCACCCAATTTCCGGCAGCTGCCGGCAAGTATCACTTTTATAGATGGTTTGCCACAGATGGGCCAACAGATGTCTCTCTGGTCTTCAGCAAGTGTGTGAGAGCAGTGTGTGTATGTGTTCATATGTGTAGCTGTGTGTGTGCGTATGTGTGCAGAATCTCATCGATGTGCTCCTTGTCAATCGTTACGCTGTCGAGTGGAGCCTTGAGAGTGCTCCTTATAAAAAGTAAAGCGAAAGTACTTGAGCGCATAAATTGGGGCTGAAATCTGAGCATTGTGTCAGGCAGACACACAGACAGGCTTTTTCCTGGGGCCGGATCCTGATGAGCACCATTAGTGGCGAATCCAAGCCAGTGCGGCCTAAGAGGGAGATTGTAGTTTTTGGAGTCGAGCCCTGGGCGCGTCAAGAGTCTAGTCAAAATGCGGGGGGGAAAAAAAGCTGCTCATAGCATGCGTTTACTAAATGTCAGTTGTATCTCAGAAGATGAATAAGACAGAGAGAAACAGGAGGAAAGGAGTCAAGTATGTTTGTAATAATCTAAAAGGGACAGACAAACCATGATCTTCAAAACAAAATCTTCATATCATCATTAAGTTACAAGTTTGAGTTTGAAAGATGCCACAGTAAGAGAACATGCTCTTTGGGTGGGAGGGATGGTGTTTCTCTTCTTTCAACAAGAGAAACACTAACCAGTCATGGGTGTCTGTGAGCTCATGTATGCAGAAGAGGGCAGTTAGCGCTTTCCTCTGAGTGTGTGTTCAGCTGCCCTGAGCAGCATTTCAAGAAGATGCAATTGCTGGCCTCATGTGTCTCAGAGGAAGTACATGCTAGCCTGTTGTGTGATAGGGGACTAGCTAATGGGTGGGGATTGAGAATGACTAAAACAGAAAAAGGGTAGGGTAAAATTAAACAAAAGTAAATGAAAATGAGAGAGAGAGAGAGAGAGTTACAGAAGAGAGTCTTGGTTATGCAGGAGCAGGAAAACATTACTGAGGGCACTAACAATCTTCGTGGAGCAACGTCAATATCCCCTGATGTCATGCTGAAAATGAAAACGAATAGTTCAATACGGTTCCATGCAAATGCTACGCTTCTTCCATTTCTCCATATCATGTGGCGTGACCAAATGAGCGCACTCGAATGGATATAGGGGGCGGGGGGAAAAACTGATCTCTTCTGTAATCAGGATTTTGCAAACCGACATCAAATGACATTGTGGAATACATTGAGAAGGCAACGAAAAGAAGGGCATTCAAGAGCACAAGAATGACATCAGATCCATGTAGAATATGCACATGGAATAAGCTCTAAATGTTTGCTCTGTAGTTCTTTGTTTCCCACAGACTAGGAGCTAATCACACTAGGAAAAGATTCACTTACCTTAGCCGCAACTCCTTTAGTGGGCCTCCTATGTACAGTATCTTATTGCTTTGCATCTCCATAATCACATTTCATAACAATTCAAAAGCTTTAATGGTGCCTGCTCGTTTTCTACATGTATTATTTGTATAGTTTGTACCTACCTCCCATCCATAAGTGGTCTCTTTGACGGTGGCGCTGTGCAGCCCGTGGAACGGTCCGTAGCGTTCGCCCATCCCGATTCTGGTTTTGGCCCAGATGCCGAGGCCAGCGCCTGGCACGGAGGACTCGCGCAGCTCCAGGTGGGCGGGGATGGGAATGTCATCGGGAATGTAGACAGGCACCTCGTAGGGTGAACCTTCTTTTGGGGTGAAGTCTTCGTTGTTGGGCTGGGGCGAGGCAGGGCCCATGGCGATCGGAGACATGACGCTGTCCTCCGTCTCCTCCTCTGCACTCTCACCCGCTGCAGGGTTCAGCTCGGTGTCGTACATGCTGTCTACTGCCTCACTATCATCTGAAACAACACAACCAAGGACAATCGTTGTCATCGTCAGTAGAGTGCACATCAACGTTATTATTCTACTCTATATTTTAGGGTGTTAAATACAGTATGTTCAGCATAGAAATGAGTGATGGAAAACACAACATATAAATAACTGTCATGTTATTTTGAATTCAATAATCAGTCGTTAATTCCATTATATAACTTCTACACAGATCTCCTGCAACAAATACCAGTAAGTGTTCATGTTCATCACCATTCCTTCACATTAGAGCAATATATGTAGTTATCATCTTTTGACTGGCCTTCTTCAAACCCCTGAAGTTGGAAAACCGAAGGCTTTTGAAATGACTCTCAGCTCCATTCCAGCCTGTTTCTGGCGTTTGTTCCACTCAATCACAGCCACTACCATTTCCTGTCTGATCGTCTTACAGATAATAAGACCAAATGACCGTGTGGTCTGACGCCATGGCCAGTCATCTTCAACCACTCAGATAGTCACCTATGTTTATTCTCATTCTGGGCCTGACAGAGTAATTGTGGTATTTAGCCGTCGTGGTTATGGAGGTAAAAGCTGATCATTAAGGCCAGAAGCCATGAAGTTGCTCAAGATACCCGCGAGAGATTTGTTCAAGGCACAGCTAGCAGAGCTTATAAACTAATACAACTGCACACTTTACTTTGAGAAAGAAACCTAAAACAACTTGTATAACTTGTTTAAATGTCAAGTATAAGGACAGCAAACACCTCCACAACTTGCCTTATCTATATACCACGGCTGCAGCTGTATTACTTTCACTGGAGATGGGTTTTCACTGGAGATGGGGATTACAAACACAACAGCTACTTTCACTTGTGTCCATGACAACAGCCATGCCAGTGCACACGTATTGACTCAGTATAATTTGTAGAAGCACCAGTGCAGTTTGCTATCCAAACACAGGACCAGCAATCAGAGGTAACTAGGCCGCAATTACACCAGGAGTGCTTCCAATCAGCCACGACTCAGCCCCTTTGTGAGTGCTGCCAAGAACACAACTTTATTGCTCTGAACTGTTTCCTTTCAATTTGAAATGGTATTTACTCATAAGCAACATAAACCAAGCTGTGAAAAAAAAAATACATGAAATGCAATCATTCCTGAACAAGGCTAAGGTGAACCAGTTTGAAAGCTTTTTCCGGATAATTTCACATGCAGACAAACACAGCTGTAAACATCAGGAAAACAGCATGATGCATGTACAATTCAGCGAGAAACAATTAATTTGTTGATTCATTGTTTCCAGCTATCTTCTGGGGGAAAATTTTGATAAAGCTATACAGTTGTGCTCATAAATTTACACACCTCTTGCAGAATCAGCAAAATTATTTGAATTAAAAAAAATAAGAGGGATCATAAAAATTGCATTTTGTTTTTTATTTAGTACTGCCCTGAATACGTTATTTCACATAACAGATGTTTACATACTGTATAGTCCACATGACACAATAATAACTGAATTTACACAAATGAACCAGTTCAAAAGTTTACATACACTTAATTCTTAATACTGTGTGTTGTTACCTGGATAATCAACGACTGTTTTTATGTTTTGTGATAGTTGTTCATGACTCCCTTGTTTGTCCTGAGCAGTTAAACTGCCCACTGTTCTTCAGAAAAATCCTCCAGGTCCTGCAAATTCTTTGCTTTTCCAGCATTTTCTGCATATTTGACCCCTTTCCAGCAGTGACTATATGATGTTGAGATCCGTCTTTTCACACTGAGGACAACTGAGGGACTCGTACACAACTATTACAAAAGGTGCAAACATTCACTGATGCTCAAGAAGGCAACACGCTACATTAAAAGCCAGGGGGGTGTAAACTTTTGAACAGGATGATCAGTGTTATTATTTTGTTTAAAGATCTTTTTTTTTTCATTTCGTACTGCTCTTCAGAAGCTACATAAGATATTTACATGTTTCCCAGATAACAAAATAATAACAATTTATACTGATCATCCTGTTCAAAAGTTTCTCAGTGTGAAAAGATGGATCTCAAAATCATATAGCCACAGTTGGAAATACGCAGAAGATACTGGACAAGCAAAGAATGTGCAGGACCTGGAAGATTTTTCTGAAGAACAGTGGGCAGTTTAACTGCTCAGGACAAGCAAGGGACTCACGAACAACTATCACAAAACATAAAAACAGTCGCTGCTCATCCAGGTAACAACACACAGTATTAAAAATCAAGCGTATGTAAACTTTTGTACTGATTTATCTGTGTAAATTCAGTTACTATTGTGTCTTGTGGACTATATGTAAACATCTGTTCTGTGAAATGGCTTCTTCAGGGCGGTACTAAATAAAAAACAAAATGGAATTTTAATGATCCCTCTTTTTTTTCAATTATTAACATTTTGCAGATTCTGCAAGAGGTATGTAAATTTATGAGCACAACTGTATATTCAATGAGACTGCTCTGAATAGCTTTAACACTCCTTGTAGATCTTCTCTTATATGTAAGAGAAAATATGTAACAGTTAAGGAATTAACAGACACTAAACTGTAAAATGTGTAATGTGAATACTGGTGACGGAGCCTCCCAAACACAAGGATCCTGAGAGATCCAGGAAATTTATCTTATAAAAACCCAACCATAAAAAAAAAAAAAAAATGCAAGAGCTTTAAAAAGAGATCCTACGTCATCCTGTGATTCCAAGGGAAAAGAAACGTTTTACCAATTTCTTTAATGATCAGTCTTCACTGGAGTCTCAGACCAGTCAGGCAATTAACTGAAGAACATGTGGCCTAGTAGTAGCTTCTCCTTTTCACAGATCAATTAAATTTTTACAACCATAGCCTATCTGGTGCTGTTTGCAAATCAAAAGTGTTTTCAAGCCCATTAAACCTCTTATTTTTTTCCTCCCCCTTCCCTTTCTTTGGCATCTGACCCATCAAGTACAATTTTCAACAAGCAAAGACAGGGTTGGAAAATCTATTAAATACTTCAGTTAAAGAGGCCTGCAGAAATACGCACTAAAAGTGAGCGATGTAAAATTGCGTATGTATTCGAGAGGCCAGAGTGTAATGCACAAGACATCATTTGTGCTAGACAGAGCAACCACCAGCGCTGTGAGACTAAAAACCCAATGCGTTTAACAAGCTCTTATGCCTGCGCATTAAGAACACGCTTCTGAGATCGGCCTAATCATACGAAGAAGGAGAAGAGTCATGAACATGGAATGAAAACTCATCCGTTCTGCTGTGTTTTCACTATGTCTCTGTGACAGTAAGAACTCAAATGTACTCGGGCGAAAAAAGGAAGGGAAACATTTTTTTTCGAGGAACGTTGGCGACGAAACACAAAGCTGACATTTTGAACTGAGTTGCTTTGGCAGGAGTTTATGCAGACTGGCGATGTTAGCACTGTCTCCTGGAGGTATTTGGATGGGAGAAGAGAGAGACAGATAGTGCCTTCCTCTGTGCCTCTCTATGTTTTCTCTCCCCATCATACTGAACTATTTATCCTGATTACACCAGGCCGCCATCATTAATTCGCACCTTGGGGGTCCTGCTCTCCTCCGAGCTCTGGCCACAATGAGGCGCTTGTTCGGTTTTGTTATTCCAATGGAAACTACCGTGCGGCCCGGCCCCGCCACATGAAGGCATCAGATTTATTTGATAAATTGTAAAAAGCGACACTTTTAAACGGCGCCCTTTGTTGTTGTCAGGAGAGATACTGACACGCATGTACGCACATGCAAACACACATGCAGGGAGCGCCTTCGCTCTTCCTGAAGTTCTGGGCTTTAACAGCTCTCTATGGGAAGAGTTCAGGCAGGGTGTCAAAGTAACAGATTTTCAAAAAGATTCCATTACACACACTGGCATTTTCAATGATGTGTTAATACTAAGGGAAAGGGAATTCTAAGCACCAAGTGCATTCATTTGAACTGACAATAATGACTTCTCGAAGTTCAAAATTTTACAAAAAAAATGGTAAGAATAAGGCTTCTGCGTTCACGTTTCAGTGCAAAGCGTGCACCAGCTGTAGTTTCCTCTCCGTCTGAACCCTGCACTTTTGTGTTTGTAGATGCCCTGAGCTAAATGAGATGTGAAAAAGGGATCCTGCGCTCAAATAAATAAAGGAGCTCCCCACTGTAGCAGAAATGATCATATTTAAGATGATAACATCTTTTTTTTTTTTTTTTTTTTGCACACATAATGTCATTGATGCGATCAATGGTTGAACTTTATAGGGCAAGTCATAACCTCAGGCTCTGTTTTGTTCTAGTATTCAGCAAATTGCTCTTCCTTCTGAAAGTGATTTGTCAACACCAAGTAACTTTTATAATACAAAATGTGTGCTGGGCCAAAGAAAGGAAAATACAGCTCTGCCTCTGACAGGGGGGGAAAAAAGGTATTGCTGGTAGCAAAGTTATTCAAACGTGCCATGTGGTCTATTATTCTACTCGTGCACTTAATAATCCAGAAATGTGGTCCCACTTACAGAATTACTGCCATCAACGGGAACCTCTTTTTTTTTACCTGTTCCGCTTTAATCAGAGCTTTGATGATTTTATCTGGACTCAAAACTCTGCTGCTCTTATTTTAATGTAGGAAGAAAAAAAGGGTGTGTGCCAGTAAAAAGCTAACACGCACAAGCGCGCACACACACACACACACATACACAAGGCGAGGAGGGATGAAATTGTGTGATCTTTTCCATGGCACAGTTATTTCGATTGACGCAAGAACGTGTTTGGGAAAGGGGGCGCAAGGGACAGTGCGCTAGATTACCGAATATGCGTTCCAGAAACCTGCGCTGTTTCCCCTTGTAAAAGCAGCAGGGATTGTTTCCAAGTAACACTTAAAGTAGCAATATTGCCTCTCCAGTGAGGTGAGAGCCATGGGGCAGATTGAAACCAGGGGAGTTCCCTCATGCCTGTGCATTCAAAATGCCCTCAGTGTTTTAGATGCTCCTTATGGAGAGGCTAATCCTAAAATCTGTGAGGCGAAATACAGTGTGTAGGCACACACATACACACACACACACACACACACACACACACACACACACACACACACATGCACGCACACACACACAGGGTCAGTGTGTCTGTGTATACAGTGTTCAAGCCAGTGCAAACTCAGAGTGTGTGCAGCCTCTCTCCACCTCATCTGCTGGAGGAAGACAAACTGGCTGAAGAAAGTGCTAAAGGAATTGACCTTGACCACTGCGGCTGTTTGAACAGTCGATACACAATAAGTGCTAAAGGACCGTGGCCGAGCTGTCGAGCCCACAGCCGCACTGCTGCCTGCCAGCGCTGGAAGAGCGGAAAGTGAAAAATTCCACGATCTCACTAATGACCCGAAGTAGATAATGTGTTACTGCATGCCGTTATAAAGCATGCACTCATGCTGAATTGTAGTAAGTAAGGAATAAAACACTTCAGAGTGACTGTTAGAGAAAAATAATCAACGAAAGGATAATGTGTGTGGCGCGGCCCGATTCCAAGCAGAGTCACCTCGACGTTACCGCCCCGAAGATGATCATTTTCCAATAAAAGCATGTGCTAAAGTGTTTAATTCCTCTGACGCCACAACGATATTTTTAGTTATTAATTAGCCACATCTTAAACCTTTTAGCAGATTATAGTTCCAGTTATTGTTCTGTGAAACCAGATAGTTCCTGTTACAGCAGCTATACACACATAAGCAGTCGTTCCCTCACCAGCCTCTTTTTCTCTGTCTGCTCTTATTAATTAGACAAAAAAAAAAATGAAGCTTGTCATGTTAACAGAATAAAAGGAAGACAAGAATGACCAAAAGTATGTCATTTGATTTTACATATTGTAACACAATATCACTAGTTCTGCGAATAATTCTCATAATGATTAGCCTTTTTTTCATATTGTGATGAGCTAAAAATGATTAGAGAGGAGAAAACCCCACCGAGCTGTAAGATAGCTCTATTCACGGTGCTGTGATCCGTGGCAAGATTTGTAACACCTATTGCGTTTAATAGATGCATGTCATTAGAAGGCTTAAAGAGTCTCAACACAAAGCCTAATCAGTTACCACAATCATATTAGGGCCTGCAGGAGTGAGACGACGTGTGTGTGTGTATGTGTGTGTGCGTATGTGTGTGTGTGTGTGTGTGTGTGTGAGAGAGAGAGAGAGAGAGAGAGAGAGAGAGAGAGAGAGAGAGAGAGAGAGCATGTGCTGCTCCTGTCAGGCTTCTGATTGCCATCCTAGTCTGCGGCTCTCCCTGGGGAGTATCACGAGACCTTGCACAGACATTTATTAACACGACAGATTAATAGCGCTTGGGAAAAGACATTTTCGGAAACATGATAAATATTAATAATAATCAATACTAACTTACATTTGCCAAATTGAGTTGCAAACATCACCCAGGGAAAGGAGGGCAGAGTAGGGGGAGAGGCAGACAGAGAGAGAGAGGGAGAGAGAGATTTGCTAATAAATGCCAGAAGGCTTCAGCCTGGGTAATGACAGAACAGCATATGCTCCACACACTCTGAAAGTGCTGCTGCTCTTACTGGAGTGGAGCATGGCCTTGACTGGCATTGCTTGTAAATCATTGCTATTAATAAAATAATACCACAGATTCTTTCAATCACTGTGTTGTTTTATTTATGTGAATCATGAAAGATTAAAGCATATATAAAAGAGCTCACTGTTTAATCAAAAACAACTCTAGGAGGGGGGAAAGCGTTTTCATCACCATCCTGACCACCCCGGGAAGACGTGAACCATATTTAAATGTAAAATGCAACGTCCTAATAGTCATGATGCACACGGAACATTTTAAGTGCGTGCTTGTGCAGGCTGCCCCACTTTCAGCACGGTTTAGCTGTGTAAAGGAAACTCACTGAGGTGAGCAGTCCACTTCATCTCTACTCCATCTTTTTTTTTTCTGCGCTCTGACTTGGCTTCACCTCTTTTCCGCCCTCTCTCTCTCTCTCTCTCTCTCTCTCTCTCGTTTCCTCAGGCCTCTACCGTTCCTGAGTTTCAGTGGCCGCATTACCATTTTACCCTCGGGCTGAGAGCGCAGCCTCACACAGCCGGACCAGTGACAGCTTATTCAGGAACAAATTCAACCTTTCCCCTCTCCCTTTGCTCCAACTCTCCTGCCTCCCTCCATAAGAATTCAAATTTGTTTGCACTTCCCAAATGCGCTCGGAGGAAACGCCGCTGCTCGTATTTAATTGCAAGGCTTACACAGCCCTCTCTGTGGAAAAGAAATCGGGGGTGGACGAGGGCTGCCCAGAACTGTAACTGAACACTTGTCTAACTGAGCACTTCGCTAATGGCGCTAAGGACTACAGCAAGTAGAGTGCGACTACCTCAGCACTATAATACAAGCAAACATCAGAAGCATGTGGGGGTTTTTTTTGTTTTTTTTTTGAGGAAACCATGTAAAAGAAGTGTGCAGGTTCCCATCCGAGCTAAAAGAGGTGTCCCGGCGGCTCCTGTATTAAAACAGCTTCATTTAGCGACCTACTGGGAATTGCAGCACAAGGGAAAGAGAGGAGAGGGGGGGGAAATGCATTCGTTTTTATTAAAAGGAAAAGCCATTGGTTTGGCCTGCAACGGTATCTGAGTGGGGGAAATGATTTTCACCTCTGGCACAGGGAGCACTCCCTGGCTATACATCACCCGATTACTCCTCGACTGGCCCCGGTCTTAGTCATTAGCTAGTGAATTAACGACAATCCACCATGCTATTAATCACACTGACAAAAGTGTTAGCATGCCACTGACCTGCTGCCGCATGGGGACACGAGCAAAGGGGGGTTGTTAGAGAGGGAATGGCATAGAGAGAGAGAGAGAGAGAAAGAGAGAGAGAGAGAGAGAGAGAGAGGGAGAAATGGAGTAAATTGGGGTAGAGGATGGAGACGAAGGTACAGTGTGGAAGAGCTGATGAACAGCAAGACTCTAAAAAAAAAAAAAAAAACCAGGACAGAATGAAATAATGGAGATGAATGAAGGAGTAGACTGTGGACTGGAATCACCTGAGCACTAGCACATGCCTGCTTTTCACAATCCTCTGACTGCTTAAAGATCCCCCCCCCCATACGAGGCTTTAAAAATGCTGACTGGCCATACGAGGTATTTGAGGGCATATGACAGAATTTATGTAATTCTTAACAAGGTGGTTCAGCTGTTAAAATCTGACGATATCAAATTCTTCATGGTGTTTAATCTGAACACTCATAATAAAACACCAAAGAAACTGCATCCTGAAGTTACAGCTTTACCTCCGACTGACAAAGCGCTGACACTGGAGACTCCTTCCAAAAAAATGCTACATAAACATCTCCCAACAGAAAACTTTAATTATACAGGGTTTTTTTTTTTTGTGTGATGCATCCATCATAAAGGTCACTGTGTAGTTGTTACTATAGAAACGATAAAGTATTCGAATGAGCACGCTGATGTAAACCTGTGATTTGCCTTGTTACTTGAGTAGAAAATGAATTAAAACCTTCTCACCAAGCATTCTGCAGCACTGTGGTATAAAGAATTGAACCATAACTCACATCTCTTTGTTATTTAAAAGTATTTATTCCTTATCCAGTGTTTGGTACAATGCAGTGCTTTATACTCCATGCCAATGTGTGAAGGAAACCCAAAGCATGATGTCTTCTCATTTCTTAATTGAGTCTGTCTCAGCAAGGCTTTTTTATGTGTGTGGACTCAGGCGAGCAGGTCAAGTGAATTAGGCGAGGTCGCTCAATAAGCCGGCCGCAGCACTGGCCTGGCTAATCACGCTGTTCTGGCTCATTGAGCAGTCAGACTTGAGCTAAAGGAGCGCAGGCTGGGGGCCGGACCGAGCCACTGGGAGCTGAAAAAACACACTCTTGGTGGAACCACTTTCTTCCGGCAGCCTTTCTCTCCTCACACTCGTCCTTCCCCTTGCTCTCTCTCCCCTATCTCTGTCCCACATATTGCACACCTCTCTCTCACTCGCTCCTATAGCCGACATTCATAAATCACTAATCCAGCTGAGGATGACATTTATGGAGAAGTGACCACTCTATGGAAAGGCGGCTACATGAAATGTCACGGGGAGGGAGACACTGTTACTCTCTTATAGCGGAGAGATGGGAAAGCTGTTTTATTCATCACTCTCTTCCTTCACCGCAGGCCAGTGAAGCTAATAAATGATACAATAAAATGAAACGGGGATTCCATAGTGTGGGAGAAATGTTCAGTCGTCAGAAGCCTGGAAACGCAACTATACGTAACTGAAGTCCAGAACACAGTAAAGCAGACATAGCCATAAAGCAACTGGAGCAACTTCAAAAATAACTTTACAGCGTATTATATTGTCAGTAAATGTTCATTGTCACAAAAACTGCTATCAACACAAGTTTCTTGTGTTAGCACCAACACTCGTCATGGGATAAATGACTTAATGCAGTTCCCCACATTAACATCAACTTAAGCCAAGATGTATATGAGAAAATATTTGCCAAAAACACAGGTTAAATAAAAAAAACAACAACAATCCAGTACATCTAAACTAGCATGATATCCATGTTTTTTTCTTCTGATTCACAGTATAACTGCCTCCACCCTTTATTTGATTTATTTAGTCTGTCAATATTTTACACAGAGAAATAAGAAGGCTAGAAAGCCAGAGACTTCCAAATTAAGCAAACGCCATGTTTGATTAAACAATTATTAAGTGTCCGTATTGTGTTCTGTTTCAAGCACAGCTAATCCACTTACGATCAAATCTAGTTTCATTTAATCCAGGATAGTTTCACCGCGTGTCAGAACCCACTATGGTCGTATAGTATGATCTACTCAGACTGAATGGCCTACATGATCACTACACAGGCTGAGCTGAAAGCTTTTTATGCAGTGCTTTCTTGTTATATATCACAACTGGAAAGCAGAAAAGACACATGTTAAATTTTGGCATAAAATATGATTTTATTAATGTAATTAAGAATAATATGTAGCAAAAACTTTGATCAAAATGTATTTTTTTCTTATTACTCGGCTTTTCTTTTACAAAAGCAACAATAACTAAAATCAATAAATCTATCAATCCATTTCGATTTTCCCTGTTGAGTACCAAGCCGGGCAGAACTCTTGGCATTAGTAGTTCTGTGCAAAGGAAGCCATGTTGTTCTACAGGGGGAAGGAAGCAGGGAAACAGATGCTTCGGCATAGTGAATGGTGACAAGTGCGTTGGAGAACAATGCGGCCAGCTCTCCAGCACAACAGACCTGAGAACCAGGCCGAGCAACAATCAGCTGCTACACAATGCTCGATACCCTCCCGACAAACAATGAGTCTGGCCCCAAGAATTCTGGGAAAGGGGCTCCGGCCCGCTTCTCCAGCCTGATGGGCCACCCGTGCTGTCAGCCGCCTGAGACTGCATGGTGCCACCTCGCCACGTTCGGAACGTTTCAGAAAAGTCGGTGTGGTGCAGTTAAAAACAAGTCGACTTGCTGTAGTGATAATTACAATTATTTTTTTTAAAAACACATCCAATGCGAGTGAACACGTTGACTGACGCACCATCCTTCCTTGCATCTCCGCCAATTATAAATAGGCAAAGTTTATGGCTTATGAGTGCCATATAATCGTCTAGTTTTGTTTGTGTATATTTTAATGATACAACCTGCACTTGCATTCCTTTATCTGTGAATCGTGACAAAGACATCATTGGAATATAACACAGAGACATGAAGCAACTAGCTGCTGTAAGAGAAATACAAAGTCGAGCCTATTCTCATGCTAATAGTATTGAACGTAGCACATACAGATAACTTACCTATGGACCCAGCAGGTAAATTTGATCTTTTTTTTTTTTTTTTTTTTTTTAGAATATTTTGAAACATTCATACATGTTGAGTAGGAAGTTTAACTTGTTTAATATGTTTACCAAGTAGCTCTAAACTATGTGAAAGCTCTCGCTTTAGCTCCCTCCACGCTTTAATAGCTAGCTAAATGACTGGAGCAATGGCTACATCCATGGTAAATATGGTGATGTACTGTTTATTCGATTTTAAAAGCATTACTTTGCGGTGGTCTAAAGCATTAATTCAACCCTATGTTAGAGATAATGTTAGCCTACTAATGCTAATAACTGACCGTATGGCAGTATTAACGTGAGTCACTTACTGTATGACTAATGTGTTTCATTAGGCAATTCTTAAGACATTCTTAATACATTTCAAATTGTAATCATTCTGTTTTCTTAATTGGTTTTCCAATGATATAATGATAACTAATAATAACAAGTGCTGCTTTTCACAAAATGATGACATACTGCAAATAAAATATACTGTATTACTACCCTGATAAATTTGTTCTATATTTTTTAGTTTACTAAAAAATTCTTTAAATGTGGTACTAAATGATATAAATTGGAGGCCACACGGACCTGTACTTCGCTGTCTTTAATGCTTAATGACCCTACTACACTTAATTAACATTCACAGACTACATAAGATGTGACTTTATTAGATGCATGGACTCTTGTTGTGCCAGCTTCTCACTCCCTGACATAAATAATGTCTTTTTAACCTTAGCGAGATGAACAGCCTAAAGAAGGAGGAGGGGTTGTTGGGTTAGAGAAAGGCAATTTTCCCGTTTAAAAGCGCCGGCGAATTGCGTCGAATTCCACATAATTGGCTAGCAATTAGGGAGGTCGCCGGGTCGATGTGGGGAACAAATGGCGCTCTTTAAACGGAGGTGGTCCCCTCGGTAATGTGAGCTGAGCCCCTCTTTTGTCTCTGTTATCTGTGTCTCTGCTCACCGTGTGACATCTCAAACAACACGCCGTTGCTCTCTTGGGATGCTGGGGTGAACTATTAGTCATGATTCAGACAGTCACAACCTCTCTCTCTCTCTCCCTCTCTCTCTCTCCCTCTGGTACTCCTGCAACATATCGTGATGTCTGATTTGCCTCAGTTTGTGCACTGATTGATTAAATACCCTACTTGTCCCGAGGGGTAGTCCACCAAGGTTCTCCTGAACCTCATAGCCGCATAGAAGAAAAGCAGCAGAAATAAGATAGCAGGCATGTGAACACTCCCTGTAGTTACTTATGAGTCACATACACATTTTTCAAACGACTCTTTTATGTTAAGTTGTCAATGACAAATCAAAAATTTTGTCAAAGCCGCATCGATTTGTAAAGGGGATATAAAACATGACATGACAGCATTCATTCATTCATTCATTCACTCAGCTCCAGTTTCCGCTTTATCCGGGTCAAGGCTGCAGTGGATCCAGAGCCTATCCCGAGAATGCTGTACATGAGGTGGGAATACACACACACACACACACACACACACACACACACACACACACACACACACACACACACACACTTGCACACTCATTCACACCTACGGGCAAATTATGGCATGTTGTTAAGAGGGAGAAGGAAACTGGACAACCCCTACAGACAACAACCAGAGTTCAGGATTGGACTGTGGATCCAGTGCCCACGTCATATTATTCCATCCATCCATTCTAACTATTTTCTGTACACAGGGTCAATGAGAGCCTGGAGCCTATCCCAGGGAACTCTGGGCACAAGGCAGGGGACACCCTGGACGGGGTGCCAACCCATCACAGGGCACAATTGGAGACACACTCACACGCCCATTCACACACTACGAACAATTTGGAAATGCCAATGAGCCTACAACGCATGTCTTTGGACTGGGGGAGGAAACTGAAGTACCCGGAGGAAACCCACGAAGCACGGGGAGAACATGCAAACTCCACGCACAAAGGGCAGAGGTTGGAATTGAAAAATCAAAAAAATAATCACTCATTTAAAGGTGAGGGGGAAACCCATTGCACCCATTGCATTTGGGTGGAAAATTACAGAAAACCAATGTTCCTTTAAGAGATTGATACTGATTAGTTGTGCACAATTTTAAGTTGTCTTCAAATGTACAGCCTTCCTCAGGGTCAAAAGTAGGTTTTCATATAATGTGACGATCTAAAACTGTGTATATGTGGTCAGAATTGTAGCGTACAAAACATATTTGAGAGCTGCTCACAGTAATGAATCACGCAAAGTTTGATTCACCTAAACAGGTTAGCTCAAAAGTATTATAATGTCCATCACTACACTGTACACAAAGCTTGTAAAGCTCGAGCTCAGAAATGTCGACTAGAAAAACAGAAAACCAAGTGCACACAGAGCACGAGCAGTTCTCGATTAAGAAAATGATGGTCATCTATCACTGTCTATCCTTCATGCAAATTCTCCTGTCTTTTCATGCAGGACAATTACTGCCCTCTCTTCTCCTCTTGTTCTCTTTTTCTATGTGTGTGTGTGTGTGTGTGTGTGTGTGTGAGTGTGTATGCACATGCACCCTCTGCTTCTTTTGTGTGTTTGAAGCAACTCCAACTGTTTGATTTGAACACAGATTATTTTTTGCTTATCAGCTTCCCATAATTAAGTTGTTTTGTCTCAGCTTAATAGATCTGAGAGTCAAAGCTGAGGACAGTGACGCGGATGAGCAGCTTGAATCATGGCGGAAAGGGCCGGATGAGGCGAGCGCACAAATAAAGCCTGTCTAAACATTCCAGAGTACAAACAAACAAGCGCTTACAATCACTGTACTGCACAGCACCAATAAACATGCTCTCACCTCAGAACTACTACTGTAGTAGACGGCAAATATAGGTATTTCATATATTTTATGAATGTAGTATTATTCGGCCCAGTCTCATATTTTTAAAAAAAAAAAAAAAAAAAAAAAGGTTCACGTACTATTTAGTTGCAGCATGAATAGCCTTCTATCACAAGCACACAATGTATAGCAAGATAGCAAATGTGATGGTCACATTCTGTACCAACTTCATTTAACCAATCCCACATCTCCACTAATTGAATACTAATGCTAATTGTATTAGTTCTAATACCAATTGAATGAGATCGATTGAACCGCATTACCATGTGACTTTCAAGCCTTATTGTCGTCTAACCATGTCATTAAAAAAGCACTACAGTGCACAAATGATAGCGTAGTGTGATGCAGATATAGGCATGGTTAAAGTACTTTAGTGCACAATGTGACTGACAGGGCAGTCGAGTAAAAGTTTGATGTGTTGTTGTATATCCTGTGCTTGAACGCTGACATTCATCATGTACTGTATAAGCTGCTGCAAATAAGTTGTAAAAGTTTCTTTTATTCTTATTGGAACAAAATAAATGCAAGTAGTTCCAAGTAGTTTCTAATCAGTGGGTATGGAAAACAAAGTGAAAAAAATTCAAACCACCTGTATGATAGCCATGACGTTCTGCCATTTTTTTTAATACACCAAAAGATCTACTTCTATTACCAACTGCTCAACAAAGTGCTAAAGAGGTGAAGTTATTGTCATCTAGTTATGTACGTTGTTAGAATAGTGATTATAGTCCATATGATGATATATCAGTAAAGTCAAAACACAAGATCATAGAGTTACGGTAACCTCTCAGTGGCCCAGCATTTCCTAAAACAGGAAAAAACAGCGCCACAAAGGATGCAATGTGCAACAGAAAGGAAAGAAGTAGTGGCCTATCAAAGAGTAGTATGGGAACAGGAAAGGGGAGATTTCAATGACACAATGTCTCTCTCTCTCTCTCTGGTGTGACATTAAGAGGGACATTCAGCTACGCTCTGCCCATAGATCAGAAGGAGTTGCTGGAAATAGAGGCACAAGAAGAGGACAGGACATGGGAAAGAGAGTGGGAGAGAAAATGAATGTGACAGTGGGAGATGATGAAGGCAGACGAAAAAGAGAGGGAACGAGATCAAAGGCCACGTCTGACTTCCCTCCAGATAACGAGTGGCACAATTAGACATCCTCGACAACTTCCATTATGCCTGATCAAATATTTATCGCAGTTTCCAGATGATGTCGTCCTCTCTGTCGCCTCATTTGCATAACAAATGGGAAAGACACTTAACAGGCGAGTCGAAGATGGGGGGGTGGGGGTTGGAAAGTAACGCGCAAGATAACGAGAGCGAGAAATGAAGAAAGAGAGAGTGGAGGTGTCAAAGTTCTGTTCTGGCTCTCTCCATTTCATTTGGAAACGACGAAGCCTCTGTCATCAATTGTGTGTGCAGGAGGGGTTGGGGGGGGCACTGGTGACTGTTGAACGAGGATAGCTCGCTGATGCTACCTCATAGAGCTATTAATCATTCTTGCATTGGGAAAACCGGCACCAAATAGAGCTCATCAGTCTCTATATTAACCATGAATCATGGTACAAGGACAGGGAGGAGGCAGAGGGAAACAAGCTAATGGCAGACACTTTTTATTCATTTTATTCTCCTCTGCTGCCCAGACCTGACAACACTGGGGTGTAAATCACTGATTGCAGTATAGCTTTTATTTCATAACTCGACTGCAGTGTCCTGGGCCAGAGCTGGTCTTTGTAACTGTGCCTCTCCACGGCCCTGGGCTGTGGAGAAAGCAGGAGAAATTAAAGAGCGGGGACCAGGGTTAAAGGTGACCAAGCTGCCTGACAGGACAGACAGGGAGGAGGACAGACATAACGAGAGAATGAAGAATGAGCACCTCCGCTCAGCGCCGACAGCCCTGTGGACGGAATATGGATGACTCTTGAAGCGCAGGCATCAAACAGCCACCAACGTAGATAAAACCAACAAAGGTGTGGGAGTGCAATAAGAACAGGGAGAGAAAGAGCGAGAGGAGAAAAAAAAAGAGAAAAGCGTGGGAGAACAGGGGAGAAATAAAATGATATTGGCCTCCCTGTCTTACATTTGTTTTGCTGTCAGGAAGAGGAGAGGCTGTGCATGACTCAGGACTGTAAATCACATGTAATCAGTCTAGTGATAATACCACAGTAATCTTCTTCTGGTTTGCCTTGTTGACAACTAAATGAAAGACCTCCAAGTATCCAAGCGAAATGATTCACCTTGGCATTGATGAAGATGATGTGACAATATTTCTGAAGATTTTCTATTAAGAAACCAACTCACACAGTTAACATTACTCGTACACACGACACTACATAAGTTTAGTTTAGAAATATCCCTTTGAGCTGACCAAACGCCTCGCACAAAATCAACACATTTTGACACATTCAACTCAATCCAGCTTAATAAAAAATTTTTAAAAAACTTACCAAAAGAAGACATGGTCTTAGATTGTCCTGCTCTAAAATGCGTCCAGTTCACACGAACTCCTCTCGCCAATTAACTGAGGCAGTGTCTCTAATAATCGCTCTCTCTCCCTCACACACATATACACACACACACACACACACATTCTGAGATAGGGGCTATGCTAGTGAGGAAGGCCTATCTGGTCAGTCAACGCTTCTAAAGTGAAAGAATGTCAGTGTCAGAGATAGGATGAGTGCAGGAGGACGATGGTGCAATTGAAAGGACACTTTCCAGAGGTCAAGCGGAGAGACAGAGTACAAGAGTCAAGTACAGTCCTCAGATCTGGGTGAGAATGAGGTAAGTTTTATGTGTGAGTATGAGGGTGTTTACTTGGTATTTTCCTGTTCAAGTAAAAAATACCTCCACTGCTACTGTCTTTAGATACTGAGGCCAAAGGGCAAAAGTGTAACGGAATAGAGTCTATAAGTTGCGATAATGGCAAATCTTCAGTTGAACAATGTATGTATGTGTGTGTGTGTGTGTGTGTGTGTGTGTGTGCGTGTGCGTGTGTGTGTGTGTGTAGGAGGCTGGCAGAGTCCCTGTGTCCCTACCACCCCACCCGTGCTGGCACACATGAGGCAGCTTTGCTCTCCAGATGCAGCCAGCATTCCTTTGATAGGATGATACAGGGGTTGGGGACTAAAGCTGTTCCATATGACACTCCTCACATGGCTCTGTCCGACCACCTCTCTCTCTCTCTCTCTCTCTCGCTCTGTGGGGGCAGAGGGAGGATTTCACAGGCACAACAAGGGGTTTGTGATGACAGGGGCCAGGCCTCGTCACACACCAAAGGATCTGTGTGTCTTTATCTCCTTTAGCTCGCCCACCATGGAGTGAGGGACAAGAAAAAGAGAGAGATTGAGAGGAATGAACTATGAAACAGTGAAATGAGAATAAACTCTTTGAGTTTTATTGAGGAAGATGAAAATACGTCGGATGATCTGAGCATTTCTCTTTCACTAGAAAGTTCATGCATTGATGTATGAAGAGATGCAGAAATCCTCGTCTGTTTCATCTTGTGTCCACTTGACTGATCCAATCCTCCTCTCCTCCATGCTCCTTACCTTTTCCCACTTTTCTCCTCTCTTGACCTCCTGGGTGGGCCATGCATTTTTTCAACCCCCCTCCTCCTTCCCTCCTTATATTTTTTCAAGTGCTGCACTAGTAGGTAGGAGTTTAATCCCTCTCTAATTCCTGGAGCTGATTGGGTTTACAGGGCCAGGGATCAGGCGTGTAGGCCAGTCCCGCACACAGTGCCGAAGAGCCAGGACCCCGGCCGCAGGGAACAAAAGGACGTCTGTTCGCTCGCCCCTCACACTCAAGAGGCTTACAGACATTTTTCTCATTTTTGAACAGCTAATATCTTGCAAAAGTAGTCTAATCTCTTTAAGTTTAAGTTGAGCTTTTGTAAAAGCCCAGGCTAGCCGTGCTTATGACTTGACTGTTATCCAGCATCGTTTAATTAGGTCAGAGTGGAACTGCCTGGTGGGGAAGACGGACATATGTCCAAGTCCAGAGCTTTACAACACATTCTTTAATGATGCCCAATTTCATTTTGACAAAATAAAGTAATTATGAAAAATGCATTTTAGCTCTAATCAGAATTGCATGTGTACCAAATGACAATTTGTTCCAAATGACATGCACCATATGACCAATTTGACCCAAAAGTGCTGTTGCTACTTTAGTTCTTAAATCCGTTCCAATCAGCGTCAACGTTATTATTTTACATGTTCTCACTGTACTGCTGCAACTATATTTCCGTATTGTCATCCTGCCATATACTTATATGAAACCTAATAAACACCTGCTCTCTTAGCTAATGCTGATGTACGAGCGTATCTTGTGACCCTGAGGTACAGGTGAAACTTCTTCAGTGACACACATGATCTTCCTCTGCTACCACTCTGGCCTCAGTGCAAGTTATAAAAGCCTAACTAATCACATAATTACATCCAATAAAGGCCTGAATGGAGAGGGGACGGACATGACATCAGTGAGAGCTGAAGCAGGAATGCTTGGATTACAGTTTTGTCCTCTCCTTATTTACCTTTGTAATGGGATCGAGACACAGGACACCGCTTTTTGACAATACCCTTTGCGTCCAGCGCAAGTACATACTAATTCACTTCTCCCCCTCTTGGTGGATGAGGAAAGGCTTGGGTTACAGGAAGCTAACCTGAGCTCGGATCCAGCTCTCTCAGACGTGAATCTTTAAAGGAGACAGCGCAGCGATCAGCGCACCTGGACATGCTATTGAAAGACTGGGTCAATGGGACACCAAATGGTCACAAAGGCGCGCTAATTTGTGAAGCGTTCCTGTCGGTGCTTGAGCCTGCAGGACGAGGCTCATGTCAAGATAGCAGTGTTTGGCAAATGCAGTGTTTTGTTTTGACAGGCTTGTCTATTAAAAATATGCGGTGAGATTAAATCACTCCTCCAGCTCAGATGTCTCAGCAGTTGCACAACACTGAGCATCAGCTTTTATAGAAGAGTGCAGATCAGCAGCCGAACAACCTTCTTAATGACATCTGTACATTTCCTGTCCAGGTTGTAAAGTGTTTCCTCGTCAGAATGCATGTACTGGATTTTTCAACCCATTCCAATAGCAGCCTAGTGTCAAAAATGTGTTGAAGAAGGGGAAAAAATGCACAAATATTAGATTCACGCATTCTGTCTCAGGTTTATGTTTCAGAGATAGATACGTGTAAAATTAGCGGTGCACTCTAACAAACTCAAGTGTGTCTGAAAACCAACAAACTGCCACCTTATGTGTCTTTGTACCGCAACGCTGTTGAATTCTTGACCGGTCAGAAGGTGTGTGATTAATATTTTTTATTTTTTTTTTTTTTAACAGCAACTCTGACAGCAGTGCTGACCATAATTTAAATCACGGGTTTGTATTAATGTGCAAGTTCTAATACCTTTAATACCTCTAATATCGTTTCTACAGTAACAGCTTACACAGGGACTTGTACTGTATATCAGACGCTCTACGTAATCTATACACTATATTACTTTATAATCAGCTTCAGGGTGATAAGAGTAACTCCGCATCGTGTTGGGCCACATCACCCCACACCACCTCACCACTGATTATTTTCCTATAAAAGCATGCCCCGTCGTATATTCTTTCTTACTTATCAACTGGAGCTCAGGGGCTCTATGACCCATAGCCCTAACCTTTGACTTTATGGGTCGTCTCACTTAAAGTGCGTGAGAAAAAGGCGGAAAAGCATTTAGTACTCTGCACATACTAAATCGTGTTCTCTTTCTTTCATCCATCCATCCATCCCTTCATCGCTGTATCCTACCCGTGCTCATCAGTTCATATATCGTCAAGTCTCTCTGGCCAGTCATTCCCGCTGTCCCCATTCCCATTCTTTCTTTCCCTCTCTCTCGCTTTCTCTGCAGACACAGATGTGCCAGTGCTGAGAAACCATGGGCCTGGTGCGTTGGCACAGAGCGAGAGCTACAAAGAGCGTCTGATTGGAAGCAGCGGGTGAGGACTTTTAACGAGAGCCGGTGAATAGAGGCCAGCAGTGAGCCAGGCCGCCTCTGCTTTGCCCTGCTCCTTCACACACCCAGCTGCCTGGCTCCATCAAAAGCCACCCGCAACAGGCGGCCTCGCTCTGCCTGCCTTTACCTTTGACTCGCACACACATCCGCATGTAGTCAAGACCCGCTCTTAACACACGTAGGTGTTGCAGGGGCCCGAAACCTGCACATTTTACACACACAAAAAATATATTGGTCCTGTATTTCTCTCTCTCTTTCTCTCTCTCTCGTTCTTGCACACACACGCACACACACACACACACACACACACACACACACACACACACACACACACACGGAAACACATCGTTATAGAAGCACAGTCCTAAATTTTGAGATGCCTCTTATTGCCAACAGCTGGGAATGAGTGGAACCTTATCCTCAGAGTCACTTCAAGCTATGGCAGAACAAGTCGCCCCGTAGATAACAAAGTCTCTCATTATTTCACCTTCTCTCCCGTGCTCGCTTATGTTTCTCAATTAAAACCCCCTTCCAGCTTAATTCCGAACACAGCGCAAAAGAACGAGTTGTACAGCCAGGCAGTTGCTCTGTCCAGCCCAGAATCGCAGCACATATTTCACCAATGACATTTCATACTTGTGGAGCCACTGGCCTTTTAGAGGAGTGACCTTTGGTATCGATCTCGACCCTTTCCGTCCATACGGGCTGCATGCTGCGTAGAGAGGCTTATTTTCCTCCAAGGGGAGAAGGAAAAGTGGGGATGGGGGAGGCTGCATTGAAGCATAGACTTAACACTGCTGGAGAAAAGCAGGAGTACTATGTGATTTTTCAGATGTGAAAATGTAGGTCTTATCTCTAGTCCTAATTCAAATCATTTTAATAGTACTTAATTATTTACTTAATGTATTTTTGAAATAGTGCTTTACTGGTAAATTCTCTTAACAGACATGCAGTGTCCAGATAAGATGCGTATGTAGGACTGAAATCACACAGACCAAAATTGTTCAAATAATACCTAAACACCATAACATTAGTATAAATAATAACTGATTTAATGCAAATAGCATATCACGCATAGCCTGCTAAAGCATACTAATCAGAACTAGAGTAATGACATCATTCTCTACCGTTCCAAAAATAATAGCCTGTTATGCTATTTCTTAACTTGGGAATTTGGCAGAGATCTCTCAGACATTCTGTTGCTTCTGCCTCATGTTTTGGACCACTAGGGAAAAAATGGATGCTGTGCCGCCTTGGTGATACTAAATAAAAGTATCTTGCACTATTTTAGTCATTGATATGCTACACTGATGCTGGTCCAGGATTGAGGGCCCCTGGCAGAAAAGTTCGAGAACAAAATTCGGAACCACTTCTCTTCCCATTCTCATTTAACATTCTTTTAAACGGCACAAAATGAAGACATCTGTGTTTCCGGGTTTACTAATTAGAGTCTTAATTACTGTAACTGCAAAATGAACTTGATGACTGGGGGTTAATTGGCAGCTCTTGGAGGCTGGGAAAACAACAAACAAATCGAGACCTGCTCTCGGTATGCGAGTGCTAAATTACCGACAAAGACGGAGTGTATAGATCAATGTATAATCAGATAGCTGACGAGCCTTTTGAAGGCCTGGAAGCCAAGATTAGCCACTCAGCTCCCCATTCAGCCGTAATTAAGGCCTGTTAATTGCTACAAAAGGCCATTTGCAAGAGATCCACACATTACTCTCCTGGTCTAAAATGGAGTCTTTGACAGTCTTTGATAGCTTAGCTCCAGACAGCCCCCACAGCTCACGAGTGCGCGTCTCACTTTGAGTGCAAAACAAGCCCGTCTATGTCTTTGTACAGGATCGATTTGATTTGATTTTCATGCTGGCTATGGCTATGAGGCCATGCTGTTGCTTGAAAGAAATCTTTATCTTGCAGTCCATTGGACTTAACCCTCCACGGCCGTAATCTCTCTTTGAGTGTAGCGTGTATAGCACTAAGTAAGGTTCCAACTACTCATACTCCATATACAACCATGAGCGTACATGACAATGGTTGACTGTTTAGTAGATTATATCAGTGGAGCTAGTGGATTTTTAAGTTTGCTGAGTGGACTACATTCAACAATTGTGAGGTTCCTGTCACCGTTCAGTAAATACATGTGATTGCCTTCTTTGGTTTCTGATGTTTTATTACAGTTTAACCACTTTTATTTCCACAGACCAAACAAAATGATATAAAATAGTGATTCAACTAGATTTTAAAAGGACTTTAAACGATTGCTTTATTGAAGGCGGGCTGACATGGAGGATAAACCTATTAAAGCTATAGAGAAAAGACTCAGACAGTGCCAGTATTAACTGTAACATGTAACATGTGGTGTGCTACAAGTGTCTAATTAGAGTGATTTAGAATTTAACCTTTTCCGATTAGATTATATATATATTCCTAATTTTTAAATTCACTAAACATTTAATAACAAACATTTCTCAATTCACCTATACCTGTTCATTGATTAGTTCTTCTAAAAGATATTCCACCAACTGGTGTTATGATGACGGTGGTGGGGAGCTTGGTGGAGAACACATTGCTCCAAAATCTCCCATAGGTGTTCAGTGGGTTGAAATCCGGCCACTGTGAAGGCCATAGCATATGAATTACATCATTCTCATACTGATCAAACCATTCAGTGAGCCTTCATGCCCTGTGGATGGGGGCGGAGTCATCTTGGAAGAGACCACTCTCATCAAGATAGAAATGTTCCTTTTCCATATACTGTGTATACTTATGCCTATCATAGATTGTGCACAAACCCTTACATCATGGTAAAGCACAAAAGCCAGCTATTGACTACCACTCTGGCCCTTTTGGTGAATTTATATTGACTCCTCTTGGTCTTGGCTAATTGCGCTAAAGTGCTAAGTAATCGGCAGTCTATTGTTGCTTTGCAAATGACTAATCAGCCCAGCACAATTACAGCTCTCATGGCATGCTCGAGGAGCTCATTTAACAGCAGCATTAATATCTCAAATTAAAAGTTTTCTTTTACTTCAGTAGCAAAGACAATGAAGCTGTGGCTCGATCCATCCTGCTAGTTTGAGCAAAGGTGTTTCATCACAGATCAAATATGCAATAAATCATTTTGGTTCTATCCACAGCTACTCAATAGTGAACTGGAGGAGGGAGTGTTTGTGAGAAACACCTCAGTCGCTACTAAGACTTTCTACAGTCACCTACCCAGTAGCACCTGTATGTGAAAAGGTAACTGTAATAAAATACAGAATATTAGCTGCTATATCAGATTGAAAGCAACACCTTGTCTGTATTATTTCATGAAGAAGTAATGCAAAAAATGATCAAAATGGAGACTTCTGTTAGTCAAATATATCTTTTTCATGTTTACATTTTAAACCCTGGTGAATTGGCACATATGAAAGAGGTTACTCTGCAGTAATCTGCCATAGGCTTTATCACAAGGGCCAGTATTGAGCTAAAAACAAGGTGAGCTCAGAAAAGGGACCGAAAGATCTTGTCTACTTTTCGTGAGAGACCACTTTCTTTCCACTGATTGCATCTGAGGGTGTATCGGAAGGTGAACAGTTTGGCGCTGTACTTCTTTTAATAACTCTCTTATATGATGTCGCTCAGGCTGAGTAAATACCTGCATTATACTATTTCTTTCACTTTGGCTCTCTGCTGTTTGCATTTTTAAGCCCTTATAATGATGTGTTGTTTTTGCAAACTCTTGCTGATTCTCACCATCAACACAGAAAGGAGTCTCTTCTAAAGTGCATATGTGTGTGGGAAGTAAAGGTAAGGGTAAATTAAACTAATTGCACTTTTTTTTTGTGAAATCATTTCGGGTTCAGATCCTGGTCACGTTCGTATTTCAACGCGAAGAACATAACCTAAAATGGACCGACACTGGATCTTTGATGAACTCCTACAATTCCCTAGTCCATTTTATTTTGTAACGGTCTCCATGAACTGTCTGTTGCAAATTCTGCACCCAAAAAAGAAGAATACCTTTGCTCATACGCATTAATGTTCTGAAACGCATGAGGTCATAGCTTGTTTCTGGATGGCGCGTCAATAGCATGCAGTAACTTTTTTTTTTTTAAGAGCATGCATCATTCTCTCAATTATCAGAGCAGGACCAAAGCTGCCTCTTGGATAAAATGTATCAGAGCTTGAAATGTTACCCAAACGAAATATGAACTATGCGAATCCAGTTTGTGTTAAAATCCGATTTGCTGTTTTCTCCTCACTCTACCCTCTAAGTAGGAGGGAAAAAAACAGGGACAGAAAAAAGAAACAGGGATAGTTGGTGAAAGCAGATGGATAAGGGGATGAGAAAGACAGGACTCCGAAACAATAAGGCCCCTTTCCTACGCAGCCTGAACAAACACGTATGCCTCTCACCTATTTACCTCTTTTTATAACTTTCCTCCACCGAACCCTGAGCAGACACAAAAGGCATTAAAGTATTACGTGCTAATGTTTTTGGAAGTGTAGCAGGGAGGTAGCATCTAGCGGCCCCTTAAACGTCTGGAAGGCAGCACATGGCAACCATTAGCGCAAGGCCCTCTGTAATGCTGCTAAAGCTGCCTGAGGCTCGCCTACCACCTCCCAACCTCTCACTGCAGCACACCGAGACACAGGGACAGTGTGTGTGTGTATGTGTGTGTGTGTGTGTGTTTGAACACACTGCTGGACCCTGTGTCAGAGGTCCACGGGGGCACTCTGTTCACACACACTCCTCAAGCCCCAGGGATGACACCCTGAAAGGTACGAGGCTATGATGAGAGCACAGTGCATTTGTAATTTGTTTTGACGTTTTTCATTAAGGACACACCGGCATGGAATATTCCTTGAGGCAAAAGGAGCCCCATTGATTTCTTAATGCTTTCACGGCCAGAAAGAACATATTAATTTCAAAATGTTTATCAACACGGAAGCCAATACTTGGTAACCAACCACGTACAAGAAAATCCTGCAAGGCTATTATAATCTCTCAAAGGGCATGGTGAAATGGAAAATGTGATGTGTGGAATCACCTTCAGATCTACTTTCTGGACTGGGCGCACGCAGTATTGTTTGCTTGTTTGTTTGTTTTATTTGCATCCCAAGTCCTACGAGGCTGACGTTCGAGCTGCTAGCTCTGCGTTTATGTGCCTTTGGCAGCGGCTGTAGTTTGAGGCCCTATAAAGTCGGCAGTGACAGTAATGAGAGAGCTCAGTCCTGCTGCTTTATAGATCTGCTCCACACCCACTGGCAGTGAGAGCCAGGGACATTAGAACAGGGATTGTTGGGGGGGAGATGCTACATGAAAAAAAAGCCCTCCCATGTAAGTGCCCCAACACCAACGGGGAGACAAATGTAAATTTTTGGTTGAATGTGGGCAGAGGAAACATTATATAGGACGAATCCGATCTTTGAATGTACTCTGTTTATTTTAAAACCCGTTTGTTTGACAAGCAGGGTGATGCTCTTCGTGACTGAATTCTGGATCAGATGTATTATTTTACACAATGTAAGCAAGGTCCAAGTTAACGTCGGCAAGACCAAGCTGATGCACATTTTGTTTGATTTGCTAATACGTGCAGTAAGTGCAACACTTTCCTTTACATTCGCAGTGTGTAACACACACACACACACACACACACACACACACACACACACCTGAATGCTTAAGGTTAGTCAGTGGCGGGAGGCCAAGCAGTACAGAGACCACACACAAACATACATACACACACAACTCTTCAACGAGTAAACACCACATCAAAACAGCCTGTGCTCATTTCAGCTCACATCCCTCCGTGGTATAATTGGTAAAATGTGGCCTCCATTAAAACTTGCTGACATCACTTAGCGATGAACTAGGCCGGCGAGCGCTAACGAGGCCAGCGTGCTAGCCGGGCCCGTCCGGATTTCCCACATCCAGACACCATTCCATTTGGCTCCTAGCAACGCACCGCCTTATCGGCCCAGTGTTCGTAAACAAACTGAGCGCCAGCGTCAGATGGACATGCACAGTGAACATGTTCAAAAGTGTGTTGAAGGGACTCAAGACTGAAATTATTTGCACATGTGAGAAGGACTCTGGAGCATGGTGTCAACTCGTGCTTTGGCCATGTACTATAAACAGCATGGGAGCCTCTCAAGTTTCACCTCCATTGTGCATATGTATGTGTGTAGGTGGGGAGTCCCAATTGCCTAAACGAAACCCTATTATAGAGACAATATGGTTTTGTAAATTTGCTTGCCCTTGTAACTCTCTCCTGCTCTGTCTCCACTCTCCACTCTCTCTCCCCCTCTCTCAACTCACTCTGTTTCCATGTCTTTCTCTAGGCTATTCACTTCACCTAAGAGGGTGGAGAGGAGAAATGTGTGGTTTCATTTCGGAGCGAAATCTAATTAAAACATGGTTAAGTTCACTCAGAGAGCTCCATTACAAGTGCGGTGTTTGAGATTCGGTCTACAGCCGCCCGGCTTTCTCCATTAACACCTGCTTCTTTTCCAATTAGCCTCTGCAATAAAGACAAATGATCCAAGGGGGCCCAATTAATTCACTTCTGTCAAAGACTCCACAACCAAACTGTGTCACTATGCTCGCACAAACACAATGCGAGCATGGGCGCCTAGATAGATACACACACGCATACACAAAAACGTACACCATTTCACACACACACACACAAACACCAATATAGCAGCACATAACCTTTACGGTAGTTGAAATATGTCACCACAATTTTTATATTTTCCTTGAGTGACCTGGAACATAATAAACAGTAGTTCATATAGGTCTATATCGTCAGGTTAAAGTAACTGAAAATCAGCAGCATCAGTGTGCTTTTAAACCTGTAGTTTTATATAGTAGATAGTGTTGTGTGTTTCGTTTACATCACCTTTTCACATACTGATACAAATGTAAGATTAATCTTTACTGCTATTATAGCACTCTAAGAGCACAGTCATAACAGAGCCACCAGTTTTTCCTCCCTGAAGATTGATTAGTTACACAAGTCATATCATCCTTACATATGTACAGTACTGTGCAAAAGTTTTAGGCACCCTATTTTTTTTTAGTACAAACTTTGTTATAATTTTTTTTATTTTATGACTTCTACATTAACAAGTCAGTACAAAAAACATTTTAGATTCCCAAAGATTAGTTTTCTAGCACAAAATTAAATGTTACAGGAAAGATGTTTGAATGTCATTAAAGAAAGTAGCATATTACATAAGAGACCATTTTTCAGACAAAAAAAAAAAAAAAATACAACACAATGAAGGCTGCTGGGTTTTGCTGCAAAAATAAGAAGCAAGTGTGAAAGTCAAAGTCTCCAGAAGAACTGTGACTGGTTCTGCAAGATGCTCAACAAAACTTACCAGCTCATTTCATTTCCTTATAAAACTGCACAAAATGTACCGGAGACTACTATTTTTATTTTTATTTTTATTGTCACCAAATATTGACTTTGGTATTTTTTTTAATGCATGGCATTTTTTTTTTTGAAGGCATCTTTGCTCTACAGCATTTCTTTGCATGTGCCTAAAACTTTTGCACAGTACTGTATATATATATATATATATACACACACACACACATTTTAGTTAACTAGTGTCTATCTATCTCTCTCGCGCTCTCAGAGAAGCCAAATTCCTCTGATTTCCCCTG
Organism: Cranoglanis bouderius; assembly: GCA_023630585.1. Lineage (NCBI taxonomy): Eukaryota > Metazoa > Chordata > Actinopteri > Siluriformes > Cranoglanididae > Cranoglanis > Cranoglanis bouderius. Next base: position 7,268,798 of record CM042549.1, read on the forward strand.
AGTTGCTTGTTTGCCGGCTGCACCACTCCCATCATTCATCACTTGCTCCTGTCCTCCTCTGTTTGTACAGCAGACCACTGTGTTTGTTCTACCTGCACGTTCCTCTGCTCGAGCACAGCAGTGCTGAACAACAGCGCAGGACATCCCCCTTTTCTTCACCACTGGAGACAGGAGAGGAGGAGGAGGAGAAGGTGGAGGTGGAGGAGTGATCAGACAGGTGGCAGCTTGTTGGAAAAGACACATAACACACAGGGTAGTGTTCCCACAAATATCAGAATGTGTAAAATATAAGGACTTGATGCTCATTTCAAACTAGGATTCCCAGAGTGGTTGATGGTTCTGGGCATTTTCTTTGGGAATTTGATTGAATAATCAATGTCCTTAAAAAAGATTAAACATTCATAGGTCATGATGCACCTTTTGCTTATCTGCTGGCTTTTCCCACCAGGAAGGGTGACTTTTTACCCATATTGCTTGATGCACAAGGCAGTTGGACAAATATGTTTATTCGTTTGATCTTTTTTTTCTTTCTCTTTCTTATGCTCTCAAATACACCCACACCCACACCCACACACACACACGCACAAGAAATGATCATACAAATCTGGCTGACAGCTTTTTTAATAATTAAAGGTTCTTATCTTCCACAAATGGTTCTACTAGGAACTCTTTCTGATAGGGAAACACTCTATATTAGAGTTGAGTACTGTATAAATATTTAAGGGTTCCCCCAGAAAGACAACCAAAGAACATTTAAGGATGTGAAATTTTCAAATGCGGGCAAACATTCTGATTTACAGCAGCTGTAAAACGCTGTAAAAGGTTTAGCTTTGAATGAATGTTTATTTAAGTCCATGAAGACAAAATGAACACTCTCTTTTAACAGTGCAGATTTCACTCTTACTGTTTAGAAGGGACTGGCAGTTTGATATGTGTTGGCCAAGTCACCTTGGATTCTGGCATAAATAAACAAAAAGGTGTCATCATGGACTACTGATTGCTGTGTGGAATATTCATTCTTGCTGAGTCATGTACTTAATTGTTACCTTGAATTAAGTGCTAAAAAATCAAGACATTGAAAATCACCTGTCCAAAGCTTAATCTTGGTTTTGTCTTCTTCAGCATCCAGGCACTTGGGGGATTGGGAAGGCACTTTTTGATACGTCACTTCTTTGAGCTGGAGAAGAATGGTGAGTACCTGAGTGAGGCCAATTTAAGAGGGGCCTCATGCGTGGATGTACGGCAGAACCCATCGCTGCTTTTTTTTCTTATTAACTCTTTTCCATTAACTTCCTGCCTCGATAAGATTTTAATCAGAACTCTAAAATTACCCGCCTTGACATTTATCGAGTCGAGTCATAGTGCCTTCGGAGTGCTTCGGCCTTGCGCGGACGCCTTGTTCTCCTCTTGTCCCTTTGAATGGGAGTTAATTTGGAGTGCATGATTTATCTTGGCGGGACTAAGCATGACGAGACCACCACCTTTATTTTGTTTTTCAAAGGGAGGTCGGGCAGGGGAGAGCATTATTGCGGGGTTGTCCAGTGATTGCATTCGGCGGGGGAGAGTGAATGGAGAATCGGCGTGTCGCCGGGGCTGCTTTTTTCCAGAGCACGCATTCAAAGAACAGATTAGGCGTCTGACCGCGGGGATGACGGACGGACGGCTGGCCGTTATATGGACTGACAATGGTGTGAATACCTGACAGGATCAAGGCTGCCGTGACTAGTCCTGTTAGCCGTGTTCTCTCACTCCCCCTTCCTTTTTTCTTCTCCTCCTTTTCGAAGGACAAAAACCGTTCCAGTTGAGTTAACACTTCCTCTGCCATGAGCATGGGTGCCCATCACACATCACGATGATATTGGTAAGAAAGGCATGTCAAATGCATTAGAATGGTCAACATTAATATTCATGTTTCTATAGATTTATACAGAGTTAATACACAGTTTTCAGGTACATCTCTAACAAGGGGCCATTGACCCTGTGTGTGTGTGTGTGTGTGTGTGTGTGTGTGTGTGTGTGTGTGTGTGTGTGTGTGTGTGTGTGTGTGTAAGCCACCTAGGTGACAACAGACAGGTGACAGCTGCCATGATGTTGAAGGCCAGAGTGCCTCACAGCTGCCCATATTCACACAAAAACACACACACACACACACACACACACACACACACACACACACACACACACACAGCTTGACCATAACCTTGGCAAACAGCAAACATGTCTGGCAGTTTACAGGCCATACGTACCCTATTTTCATTCCTGAACAGAAAAGCAACATTTTGATCAAAAGATCCCTACCTCTTTCATAACTAAATAAAGTGCCCTATAAAGGTGGTTCCTTCATATGAAAGATTCCAGCAGATGTGAAAAGCAGCGCTGCCAGGACTAGCTAGCTATATTGTATAAGGATGCACTATTTGTGATTGCACTGCCACTGACCACAGGCTACAGAGTCCTGATTCATTGTTCCTCAACCTCAACACAGGTAAATTAAGATCTGTTATTGCCAACAACCTTTGGTTGTGTGTGAAAGTCATTATCTTGTGTTGATATAAATTCTAAAATTGTAATCAAAAACTCCTGTTGGTCACTACATTAAACAGATATAAGCTGCAGTTCTCTATGATATAAATGAAGCCTAGCAATGTAACACCTAAGTAGTGGGTGTTAAGAGTGGTGCTTGAGGATACAGTTTCTCACAAATAATCAAAACAAAGAACCGATCCAGAAGAAAATTACATTACTGTATTCTATATGTACAACCCCAATTCCAAAAAAGTTGGGACGCTGTGTGAAATGTAAATAAAAACAGAATACAATGATCTGCAAATCTCATAAACCCATATGTTTTTCACAACAGAACACAGAAAACATATCAAATCATTTTAAGAAAAAAAAAAAAGATAATTTAGGATTTGATGGCCGCAACACGTCTCGAAAAAGCTGAGACAGGGGATACAAAAGGCCGGAAAAATAAGTGTTACTAAATAGATACAGCTGGAGGAACATTTTGCAACTAATTAGGTTAATTGGCAACAGGTCAGTAACATGACTGGGTACAAAAAGAGTATCTTAGAGAGGCAGAGTCTCTCAGAAGTAAAGATGGGCAGAGGTTCACCAATCTGCGAAAAACTGCGTCTACAATTTCAGAATAATGTTCCTCAATGTAAAATTGACTTTGAATATCTCATCATCTACAGTACATAATATCATCAAAAGATTCCAAGAATCTGCAGAAATTTCTGTGCGCAAGGGACAAGATCAAAAACCAATATTGCATGCTCATGATCTTCGGGTCCTCAGACGGCACTGCATTAAAAACAGGCATGATTCTGTAATGGAAATCACTGCATGGGCTCAGAAACACCTCCAGAACTCAGTGACTCGTGCCATCCACAAATGCAGGTTAAAGCTCTATCATGCAAAGAAGAAGCCATATGTGAACATGATCCAGAAACGCAACCGCCGTCTTCTCTGGGCCAAAGCTCATTTAAAATGGACTGAGGCGAAGTGGGAAACTGTTCTGCGGTCAGACGAATTGAAATTTGAAATTCTTTTTGGAAACCATGGACGCTGTGTCCTCTGGACTAAAGAGGAGAGGGACCATCCGGCTTGTTATCAGCGCTCAATTCAAAAGCCTGCATCTCTGATGGTATGGGGGTGCATTAGTGCCTATGGAATGGGCAGCCTGCACATCTGGAAAGGCAACGTCTTTTTCAGGGAAGGCCTTGCATATTTCAGCAAGACAATGCTAAACCACATACTGCATCTATTACAACAGCATGGCTTCGTAGTAGAAGAGTCCGGGTGCTGAACTGGCCTGCCTGCAGTCCAGACCTTTCACCAATTGAAAACATTTGGCACATCATGAAACTGTACCAGACACAAATGGGACAACATTCCCCTCCCAAAACTCCAGCAACTGGTCTCCTCAGTTCCCAGACGTATACAGACTGTTGTTAAAAGAAGAAGGGATGCTACACAGTAGTAAATATGGCCCTGTCCCAACTTTTTTGAGAAATTTTGCTGCCATCAAATTCAAAATTACCTTCTTTTTTTTTTTAAATGGTACGTTTCCTCAGTTTAAACATTTGATATGTTTTCTATATTCTATTTTGAATAAAATATGGGTTTATGAGATTTGCGAATCATTGCATTCTGATTTTATTTACATTTTACACAGCGTCCCAACGATTTTTGCAATTGGGGTTGTAGTCACTGTGTGATTGAACTGTCCCTTTAAATCCTAGCCATTACTGAAGAAAAAACTGGTCTGAGATCCGCTGGTGGAGGCAGATGCTGACAACACCGTGGTTATCTGTGCGGGTCAAGTGGCTCCGTGTCACATCCTTCTCAAGTGATCTGTCTCAGTATCGCCGTGTCTGTCTGTCTCTGTCTCTCTTTCTCCTTCTCTATGTCTCTCTCTCCCACACAGCCTACATCTAAGTAAGCGGGATATGCACTCTTGAGAATCAAATGACCCTCAAAGTCTTGTGAATAACCTTGGCTGTAACCTGGCCTGGCTGAACAACAAAGGACCCAGAGCGCTTATAGAGACGATTATAAATTCTTAAACGTTAAAAATGGTCACCACAACCGCAAAGCCCTGACAGAGAGCTAAATAACCAGATCTAAATAACCGCACACTTTTGAGTCTATACACAGGACCTCACATCTGCCCCAGTCACTGGAGGCCTAGCAAATGTCAAGGTTGTGACTAAAGACATGACAAGGGCATGGTCTCTACATCTGCAACCAATTACGGAGGTGGGACTGCCTATCCTGTCCTCCATTATGTTACCATCCCTCTGACCTCTTTGTGAAAGAGTAAATAAAAGAGCCTTCAGCATATGGAGGAGGGTACAGATGTGGGCACACGCTTACGCACACGCAACGGGGCTTGGCTAGAGAAAGAAAGAGAAAGAAATGTAAAAATAATTCTATTAAATAAACCCCTAAATGTTTAAAAGGCTTCACAGTCACTGAGATAATTAATACTTTAGTAAGACATTTATTGTATATCCTCTAGTCATTCACTGATACACATAAATGCCAATGTTGTCTAACATGATTGCATTATTTTCTATCATTTGAAGGATTTTACATATTTATCATTTATAATTATATATTTATAACAACAGTGAAATTCAATAGAAACCCTATTGCAGTCAATGAACAATGAATATTAATTTGATTGTTGCAACATCTTTTCATTGCAACAATGTCAATATTTTATTTCCATATGACGAGACATTCACACTCAAGCTCTGGGAGAAAACTCTAAATGTCTGGAAGAAAAAGTTTTGTCTAAATTTCTACACATACACATAGCCTCCTCCTCACATTCTACTCATCAGTGTGTGAGTCCACAGTGACCGTCCCCTCTGACCTCTACAGCTCACACACCCAAACAAACCAGTCCACTGTTTTTTTTTTTTGTCTAACTTCCGTTAGCACTTAGAAAAAAAAAACGGAAAAAAAAACAACGCACCATGGATCTGCTCTGGAGGATACCATGACTGGGCAACAATGGCTTTGTTGGTTCATTGTGCTTGTTCCCTCCTCCCTCCCCCCTCCTCGGATCTCTGTTTCGTGCTAATTAATTTAATCCTGTAAGCAGGTGTAAGCCTGCTTGTTAAGGAGCCAAGTTTAGGCTGCCCAGAGCAAAGTTCGCGCGAACACAGCCCAGCGATTGTGAAAGGGAAGAATTAAAAGTGGGCATAAACAACAACAGTGAATTGCCCAAACGGCAAGCGGAAAATCCTGTTTAGGGACCAGACAGCAGGGGGTGAAGAATAGGCTTGTTTTTTTCCTCCTTGGTCTCTAACTTACTCGCGTTCCCTCTTTATTTCTTTCTATCGTGTTTTTGTTGTATGTATCATCAATATCTTTTCCCTTCCACTCTTAGTCAGGACACAGAAAAGGGCCAAAGAAAAATGGGACACCAACGTTTGAAGCAGTGTCTGCAGAAGTTCCTTTTTTATATCTCCTCCTTTCTTCCTTTCTTCCTATGCTTTTCTTCTTGCAGCCTTTTACAGGGCTCTGTTTTAAATGTGCAAGGTACATAAGGGTCCGTCCAAGGCTCTGGTTTGAAGGATCAGTATTTGGCATGGCCGGCCTGCTGGAGAGTGGATAAAGAGAACCGTGTGAGGGAGCAGCATTTGGCGAGGGCCGCTTGCTGGAGGACAGATAAAGTGATGCGGCCGAGAGCTTTTCAAACGCTGCCACCGCGTTGAGGCCAACCGTGCCAGGGACGGATCCCTTTTCCGGCCCACAACGTGCTTCCAAGAGCCCCTTGGCACCAGCAAGAGAGGGCTAGGGGAAACGGATCAGTGCAGAAAGAGAAGGGGATGAATATTCCTCTCTCTCTCCCTCTCTCTCTCTCTCTCTCCGCCCCACTAAATCCTGACCACAGTCAATCAAATGCCCTGAGCGTTTTCCCCCTTCTTTCCACAGAGCTATCATGATCCCAATCTACCCAAAAGCACATCCTCTTTCAGGCCCTGAGCTCGACAGCACTTTGCTTTTCTGTTCTTCTTTTTTGGTCCTTAGGTCCCTTTTTTTTGTTCTTCATAAGGTGTCAGCAACACAAGTTCACCCAATACATTCCTTTCTGCTTGTAGTGCAACAAGCTATTGAGCAGAGATAAGCCCCTTTTAGAAACGAAGGAGAATTTAATTCAGCTTTGAGTGACAGCAGGAAGATTTATCCCCTCCACAGACAATGCAGGCTTTTCGGGGACTTTAATCTCCTCCAGACAATGGCGTGTTTTTCACCCCTCGTCCTGGGCTTTTCCCACGATGCACGCTGATTAGCACGGACCGATTGGATGCTGGCCATTATCTCTCATTTTCACTGAATCGTCCGCATTTGTGCAGAGAATGGCAAAGGCGGACCAGGACGGAAAGAAAAAGAGAGAGGGACAGCGGAGGGGAGCAAGAAAGAGAGGATGAGAATGAGGAAGAAAGAAGTAGTTCTGTGTGCCAAGTTCATTCAGGGCCCTGAACATGTAGATGCCGGGTGAGGTTAGGAAACACTATCATAGACATAGTGAGAGAGAGAGAGAGAGAGAGAGAGAGAGAGAGAAAGTCTGAGTGGCATATAGATTGGAGCAGGTAAGAGGCAGCAAGAAAGGATGGAAATCACACAAAAAAAGAGAAGACAGGAAAGCACAAAGCCACAGAAGATTCAGAGAACAGCGCAAGATGAGAGAGAGAAATCTAGGGGCCTCTTAGACAGAATTCTCGGATTCATGATGCTGAAAACAGCCACTAAGCCAGAAAACTACCCATGTGTCCTTCTTTAAAAAATAAGCAATAAGAAAGAGTAGATGCAGGAGGAAGGTGCAATGCTTCTGGAGCCCTTTTTCCAAGAAGGTCGCTCTGTTATCACCAGCTGAGCGCCAATCATAGCCATTGCCGAGCTGAGCATCTCAAATGCCAAAGCAAATCAACCCTATTCCATTTACATTTTGATTTATCCAAGGCAGCCTGGCATATATCTCAGCTCTGGACTTGCCAATCTGGTGATGGACAATATGCTTAATGGATACAGAAGATATGCATGATCTCAGTTATTGAGCAATATTGATCGTAGACTATTAAGTGAGCATGTATGAGAGATATAGATGACATATTTTGGCTTCATTCCAAAAGGACAGTGCTTTAGATTCATAGTCATAGTGAAGGTAACAGTGAGTAAACACTCGCTGTTATTTTTGTATATTTAAACACACACATTCATAATCCTCAGCGCTCAAATGTAAGTTCTCCGCATTCGAATCATATTAAATCTCCCATACCTCTGTCAGTCAATCCAGCAATTTTAAAATAACAAACCCTCCAATTCTACAGCCGAGTATTTCTGTATTCCTCCGAAAGTCCTAAAAGCCAACCCACATGATGTAGTGTATTCCCATGCTGGGAGTGGGGGAAAATAAATATTCATCTAATTACAGAAAGAAGGGAAAAGACACAGGCAGATGTCTAAGATGACAAACCCCAGATGGGTATCTCAGCCTGGGATGCGGATGCCTCCTGACCACGAGGCTGGACAGAGACCCACAGCACTGCCATTGCAAGCTTGTAGCTGCAAAAAGAGACGAGTCCCAGTGATTTTAGAATCTAAATATTTGTCTCCGAGCTTGGCTGCGGCATCTCAGCTGACTTTTCTTTTGGTCGTATGCTATATAAGTTGACACTGAAATGGTAATAGATAACAGTTTCCCATCAATACTGGATCTTATAATGCATACTAGTTTTTATCTAATGGTTTTATGCGTACAAATCCTCATTTGAACATAATTAATCATATTGCATGGTACCGTCTTTAGGGATTAACCTTCTTTAAGCCAGTATTCAGTGCCTTTGGCCAGGTGAATGGAATCTAACTGAGAACTACATGTGATGAAGAACAAGAAATGCACTGGCATTGTTCCTGCAGGAAATCCCTGCCTGCATTCATACCTGCTGGTGTCTCACCACAAATCGCACCCCTTCCAATCTATTCACCCCCGGTGCTCAGAAAATGCCTTCTAAGAGAAAGGGTCAAGAACCTATTACCAGCTTTGATAACAATGACCCCCAGCCATGCTCCCCCACTCTTCTACTTCCAACCTCCCCTCCTCCTCACTCTTCCACTCTGTCGGAGTCCATCCATCTATCTTCCCTCTTTCTCTTGGCACTCAGTCATATGCCACAGAATTTCAAAATCAGCTTATTTTGGTGTAGGGACCTGAACATGACTGAGTGCAAAATGGTTTGGATGAGTGACATGACGTCCAAAAGAGAGCAAGAAACAGCAAAAAAAAAAAAAAAAAAAAAAAAAAAACACGATTCGGTTGTTCATAACTTCACATCTACACATCTCCTTTGCAGCTATTTTTCCATGTCTTTTGTTGTTCCTTCTTTTTTTCCCTCTCATTTCTGGCCGCTTGTGAGCACTCTGCATTTCAGCTGGCCTAGTCACCGTCTTGCTGCGGCGGAACGGGTTTGGAGAACTCTCGCGCCGTTTTTATCAGGATGACTATTTTCGTGGCACTGCTCCCTCTCACTGCACCCCTTTCTCCGTCCGAAATAGTCTGGTCCTTAACGAGCCCTCGCCCGTCCCTTTTCCCAGCTATAAAAACAAGGCAGCGCTGAAGATGCTTGGAGGATGTGGTTATTATTGCGCTGAGGCCCGGGCCAGTTTCAGTAAATGATGCTCCAAACATAGCCTGAAAGGAATGACTTGGGCTTCTGCTCATCATTCCTCATTTGCACAGGCCATGAGTCAGCCATGGTGATATTATTTGTTCCAGAGAAAACACCGACTCTCTCTCTTTCTCTTACTTACACACACACACACACACACACACACACACACACACACACACACACACACACACACACACACTCTTTCCCTGACTATACTTGGACTGACTAAGTAATTCAAAAAACATGGCCATAATTTGCTATGACATGTTTCATTTCGGAGCTCCGATCAGATAGGCATCTCTATTGCAAGCGTCCTCTGGACAGGAGTAAAGTGGGGCTATTTGGGCTGACTGGGAAATGGGTTTTGCATGGTCCAAAAATGACCTGGAACCTGAATGGCAATGCTTTGTTTATTCTTTTGCTTGCGTCCGCCGAACTCAAATGAGCCATATGCCCCCACATGGATGTCAAGTCAAACTGTCCACCCACATTACTGAGAAGAACGCCATTAAAACCAGGAGGGACTTGTACCAAAACCATGATATTAAAAGCAGGAAATAGACCCAAAAAAAGTGTTAGTGTAGATAGAAGATAAGAGTTTAAAAAGACACAGCGCTACATTTACTGGATTCAAAGTCTGTGGTTGAATTCTGTATTTTAGTAGGTTACCAAAGCCAACCTAAGCCACAAAAATGAACATTTTCCTCAGGCAGGGGGAAACAAAGTGGAGTAAAGCAAGAGTAAGAGAGAGAGAGAGAGAGAGAGAGAGAGAGAGAGAGAGAGAGAGAGGTGGGTAAATGCTGGCCAGTGACCTGCTGAGGTTTAATTTGGGTGAGAGTTGTGCAGGACGCCAGAGGCAAGCCGACATGTGTGCATGCGTACACACACACACATACACACACATGCACACACACACACACACACACACACACACACACACACACACACACACACACACACACACACACACACACACACACACACACACACACACGGGGGAAATGTCTCTTTGCCCTTCTGCCACCTTTGTAAGAACTATTACTTCCACCCACACATTGTCCCTGATGGAGCAGCAGTCTTATCAACTCAAGTAAGAAAACCATCACCATACACACACTCAGATGACAAAATAGTCCATACACTCAGGGTCATCAAAACATTACTGATTAACAACATTCTGGGATATTAACGATTTTTTCTCTTAATACTGTTTTCCATTTTACCAAATACATTGTACCTGTTTATTAATAGTACTATTTTGCCATGTAAAGATATCCCTGGTACGGGGGTATAAGTCTGAATTATATATAACATTTATTTTATCACACCCGAAATATTCGCCTCTTTCCATACAGAGTCAATCGGTGGTTAACTGAAACTGTAGCTTTCAACTGCATCAGATCCTTCCGCTTGTGATTTGATTATTTATGACGGCACAACACAAGTCTATTATGAGTTTACACACTGAGGCAAAGATGGAATGTGTTTCTGTCCAAACTTCACACAAGACAGATTGTTTCGTTCAGCAGAAATATGAAAGCCTCTTGCATGGACATAAATTAGGCACCATGATGGTCTCCATTCATCCCTTTTGTGTAAGGTGGTGCAGTCTTGAGTCATTTTAGCCAGATGGTATCAAACAGATAAACCACAAACACTTAATCCACCTCCAAGGAGGGTTGAATCTCCTAGAAACAAACCCTCAAAAAAGAAAGAAAAAAAAAGTTCCAAGGATGGCCAGAAGAAGTGCTCCTAAGTCAACAGAGGTAAACGGGTGATAATCGCCCTCACTGCTTCAACAGCTGTACAAGCTGATGTGCTCAAAGAAGGAAGAATAGCCCCTTTCAGAAGGACTCGCTGTCCCTTGGGCACCCCCTTTTAACCCCTCCCAATTCCGCTGAATCAACTGTAAACACATTGCAGCCCGTCCACTATGTCTTTGTTGCTTAAAGCCCCATTTTTCTTGGCTGACTATGGTGCGAGCTTAATCGGATGCTGTCGCACAGAGAACCGAATGTTTATTATGATGTCTCACAGTATGCATTCACACTGCATTGGCTTACACTTTGTTTCCACACAATCTGAGTTCCATAAGACAACTTTTTTCTTTTTGAACATAGAGGAACTTTCCAGAAGCCACGTAATACAAGACTGACACGAAACGAGGACCCAGGGGCGGTGTCCGAGGTCAAACGTAAGTGCAGCCAAATTGGATTTGTCTCTACCTACCTCTTACCTCAATGAAAAGGGTAATTAACAATGTCTGGCTGATTGAAACAATAGTCCCCTAGTGCAACAGATAAGGCGCACCACCGGAGGCAGGCAGACAGAGTTCCTGCACTTCAAAGCCTTACCGGAGACCCTGGACGCTATCGGACACTAACCTGATTGGGAATCCAATTTAAGGAGAGGGGGGTGGCTAAACTCACATAACCAAAACGCTGAAACAAAACCAGTTGTGGACCCCCGCCTCCTCCAAGAACTGTTCACAGAGTCTGTCATGACATTGTGAAACACGAAGCATGACCTCCTGGTTCGATTGGAAACGGACCCGACATCTGAGGACAGACCTCCACGCCATAATTGAATCAAGCTTTGCAGCCACATCGGAAAAAAAAAAAGTTTGAGGAAAAAAAAAACAATTCGACACAAATCTTGTGATTGATTCTTGAGTAAGGAAGTTGACAAGGTCACTTTCAATTAATGGCCTTCTTGCGTGCAGATAGCTGTTATTAGGTCGTTGCAGTGAGGCTTGAGTACGTCAGAGTTGACAGTGGAGGCCACGGGGCAACGTGAAGATTTCCCTTAGCTGTGTTGTACATGTACTGAAATTATCAGAATGACAGGTAACAGTGCACAGTTGTGGTGCGCCTGCAGAGCGATGAGCTCACCCCGAGCTGAAGCTCTGCTATCCTGCCTGTTCGTGATCGTGACGTGGGCTGTACTTTCCAGTGGAGCACAGGTGTTTGCTAAAATAACATTTAGGAATTATGATTTATGGCATTTGCACACAAAAAAAGCACACTACATGTTCTTTCATTAAGACTTCATGTTTTGGTGTTTCTGATTGAAAACAGATTATTTGGTTGGAAAAGATGATCAAACAAAAATATTTGATATTGTACCAAGTCAGGAAGCTCTCTTGATTTTCAACACATTTGTAGCTATTGCGAATTGTCAAGATAATCTATTATTTTTGATTGATTATGTGAATATTTATTATATATATATATATATATATATATATATATATATATATATATATATATATATATATATATATATATATATATATATATATATATATATTTTTATTTTTTTATTTTTTTTTTACAAAGTTTTCTTCAAGTTTTGAAGAGGGAAAAAAAACTGAAATCAAGTTTATACACACATTTACACAAATTCACCAACATCAGTCGGCAGTTGTTTGGCGAGACGTGAGCTAGTCATTTTAAAGCAATAAGCCATTAGCAGACACCTGCGGGCCTGAAAATAAACAGGTCGTATTTGCTCTTTTCTCTCTCCTGTGAAACACTTCACTCAAGGCATGATGCTCACAGCCAATAAAAATAGATTTATTTACACACTTTCATCATGTGAACACTCAGTTTCAACACACCAATCTCAACACACCAAAGCACACATGCACACATGTCCACCATATTCCAGCCCTCTGTTTTCAAAAGTAGAAATGTTTTAGTTATGTTCTCTTGTACATGGATAACCACAATGAACATCCCATTTACACACACAATATCTTCCTCTGTGCTCCTCTCTAAGGTCCTCTTCAACATATTTTCTCAGGCAGAAGCCTCTATGGTCAGTTGCTTCATCTTAAAATGAAGATGCATGAGAGAGCAAAATGAAATTCCTGCAAACCAAAGTTGACATTTGGATGTGTGTTTGACAGAGAACTCTTCTCTCACGCACTCTTCTGAAAACCCACTATAGCTTTGTGGGATGACAGGAAGTATTAAGCTCACTGGTTTTCTAAGAATTGCGTATTAGGTTCCATTTTTTTCATGCTACCATGGATTTTTGATTATACACCCAATGGTGCTGATTTAGTTTGTAGATTTTGACTACTATAAACGCATCCCACATTCCTCCCTGTCACATGCAGACTGACATACAACCCCAAGCATGCTCTTAAACTCACCCTAGCAAGCACACACCCTTGACCTTTTACCAGCAGGACTCCTATTAGTCAACGAGCAGGTTTGTAGTGTTTTACCCCCTCCTGACCGACCTTGTGACAAAGATCTGATCGCATTGCTCATATCAATTGAATAAAGATGACACTGTGATAAAACAGTCACATAAAAGTTCATTGAGAGACACAGAGAAAGCCATGGGGGCCTGCTCCTAATTTCCCGCCGCAAGCTATTTAATCCATGGTCGTGATTAAGGTAAAGGAGTTATTCTTGAGTATTTTATTAAGAGGTGCTTTAGGCACTGGAAGAAGGGCTTTATTGCTTCTCAAACAGCGTGCCATACAATACAAGACAAACATTTGCTGTTATTTCAGCAAACTCGAGTCAGATGTGGCAGCAGGTTTGGTTTTTTTTTTAGTTTGCAGGAGAAACGGGGCATCAAAGGCAAGTCTCTTAAAACAAAACTCTTCTCTTTTGCACAGGTCTTGCCCTGAGTCAGGTCCGGTAGATAAATACAAAGGTGTCAAAAGAAAGCATGAGAATCCACTGACTTGTGTTAATTAACGAGATGAGTGCTGGCATGCACGCTGTGAAGATGGAGGGAATGCTATCTTTTCAGCACATTAGTGTTTTTTGGCTACTTGAGACACGGAGCACTTCCTAGAGCATCAACTGACAGTCGTTCAAATATTGTAGGACGTTACACCTTGACTACCTCATGAATACCAGACCCATATTAGAGACGATAAAAAAGAGACTCATCAAAGACGAATCATCCTCTGTCTGTAGAATGATATTTGTTAAGATATGAAAAGCTAAACTCTCAGGTCAACATATTGTTCTTTTGAGAGATTTGAATAACCCTGAATTTGTTGGGCCACACAGTATACCCCCCCCCCCCCCCAAAAAAAAAAAAAAACTCACAAGAGAAAGACAGCAACCGGACTGTTTGGATATCTGATACAGACGGACATTCATTCAACCAAGCCTCAGTACATCAGGGAAATTAACCGACTCATCTGTCAAACATATCTGCGCTTAATCCCCACTATAGATGCAGTAAGGGAGGAGGGCAACCTGTGGGCTCTAAACCAACCCGTATCCAAGCCCTATGACCTCTTGCCGTTCCAAATATGTCAGTCAAACAGAGAAGAATAACAAACAAAAGGTCACTAAATGATCTCAGGTGGCACAGGAACCGTGAGGGGAGCATGCGACCATAATGTGTCGACCTACACTTCACTAAAACCAATTACTATAAGTGGTGTTAGGTCTCTGATGTCACAATAAAAGAAATATTTGATAATACGGCACTCACCGTCATTTGAATAATTCTGTCCATTCTATTCACTGCTGGATTCTCAATTCTGATTAGTCAGATGGTGTTGATTAATCTTCTATAACAGCAGCTCTGACCATAGTGCCAACTGTAAGACCAGTCAGGGTCTTTATATCAATGCGCTCTTCTAATCTAGCGATTATTGTTTCTGTAGTAACAACGTACACAGGGACTCGTATGACGAACGCTCGACATAATCGGCATAATCTAAAACTAATAAGAAACAGATTTAAAACAGTGTTATTTAACAAAGGAAAATGACTGTTTATAGTTGTTATAACATAAGTGAACTTATTTAGCAAATATTCCACAATAAGTATAAACTTAACTATAGTCACTTTAAAGTATGACATGTTGTTCATTTTATAAATTAAAAAAATTAATTGTTGGTAAATTGGGGTCACACACCAAAGTACGCTGCATTCCCACAAACTTCTGTCCCATTAAATACAACTGCAGTGTCCAGTGTCCAAAAACTGACAAAGCTGTCTTCAGAAGGAAAACATTTGTTTTAAATAACTTGGCTCCAATTAAAAAGTTTAATTGACATCTTCAAGAAAACCTCAGAGACATTTGCCAATGGTCAACTCAGGACCGGACGAAAAGCCACACAGGCTGGCATTCTAACCGCTCGTAAAACACAACGCAGAAACCGGATCTTCATTTTATGTTTAGCTGTAGGATGTGGCTTGACTTGTAGGCAAGGAGAGAGAGAGAGAGAGAGAGAGAGAGAGAGAGAGAGAGAGAGAGAGAGAGCAAAAGTCACTGAGTACTCTGCTTGTTTGTGTACACTCAAGTCTACCGGGCACTAAGCTATTGCATTAAGAGACTCATTTGCAAAGCTTCCTTGATAGATGAGAGAGAAAGCACTAGGAAGTGTGATCGAGGTGAGTCTGTCTTCTTCATCTTAATGGATGGCTGCATAAATGTGTCGATAACGTACATTTATGATTAGTCCTGTCTAAGCACTATTAGATAATCCCTGATGTATTTTAAATGACCAACCATGTCTCAGGAGACGATGCATTCTATGTGTTCTTGGCCCAACTCAAGCTAATCAGGTGTGACCAGGAAGGGTTTGAAAACACACAAGCACTTCCTGTTGCGTCACATGTTCCCTGCGCAATGCGAACAAGACAAATTGTTGCGTTAGGCAGCAGCCATGTGAGTGTCTTTGTAAGTAGGAGTTAATGATTATCTTGAAAGTGGACGAGGTCTGAGGCGTCTCTCCAGTACAGTACATCCTTTGCCCTTTGTGGAGGATGCTAATCTCGCACAAGACTCTCCTCTGGGGACGTCCCAGCTGATAATGTCATAGAGTCCAAATGTATAACAGAGCAATTTGTTTTGCTCCCAGAGCTATGTTCCCCCTCTGTCTGTCTCTCACTCTCTCACTCTCTTGCTCCAGATTGCTGGAGTGCAATGAGAGTGGCTTATTGATCAGTAGCTTTTAAAGAGGCTATATAATAACAACTAAATGGTGGGGTTCTGCTACATCTCAAAAAGTATATCAGGGTATACATATATTACTGGTAAAAAAATTTTTTTTTTTCATTAATAAATTTAATTTCGCTTATCAATTTAGCTTAGTCTGTTCACCTACTAGCATGTTTTTGGGAAGTCCAAGGAAACCAGAAGAACTGGAGAAAACCCAAGTAGAGACGCTAGAGCATGGAAAACTCTGCACAGACAGTAACCTGAGGCCAGGTTCAAACTGGGTACCCTGGGGCTGTGGTCTTTCCAAATCATATGTGAAAAAAAAAGCCATAAAGAGCTCACTGTATGTCCTTCCTATGAGTGAGGTCAATGACAACGAGTAATAATAGAGGGTCTGAGAAATAATATAAGGCAGTTTACAAAGTCAAAGCTTCATTTCTGTCCATCACCTACAGGTGGAACTTGGCTTCACTAAATGAATTGCGAGGGTGGGGTGATGGAGTGCTAGTAGTCATGTTTTCTGTCTTTTTTTTTTCTTACAGTGCTCTGTTCTGTCCAGCTTTGAAGACAACAACGAAGGGCAAGGTCAGGGGGTGGAGTTCCTTGGAAGGACTAAAATACTCCAAAATAATGATAACGGACTTCTGCTACATACTTTCACAAAGACACCATATGACCAGAACCCCCTTCCCCCTGAATTCCCGCCTCCACCCTCATACACCCCTCCTGTCCTCACTCTCTCTCTCTCCCTCTCTCTCTATCCCTCTCTCTGTCACTCCTCCTCATTTCCATTCCTTCACCCTCCCCCCATCCTCCTCTCATCTCCTTTTCAACAAGAGCAGTTTGTCAGGGTCAGAAAGCAATTCAAAACCCCTATTAATGAGCGAGGGAGAGAAAAGTGAGGTATGGGAGGACAGGGGAAAGAGTGGGGGGGTGGTACTGAGGGGTGCTGGGGGTGTCTGCCATCAAAGCCGACAAGAAAAGAAGGCCAGGTGGTTGTGGGAATCGCGGCCTTTTTCGTCAGGACAGAATCTTCTGCGTAATTAGCAAGCCGGATTGGGACCCTCTGAAGCAGGAGGATAGATCCTCGGAGGGTAACAATTTGCACTTCTACAGGAGCCGCATAGGGAGGACAGAAAGGAGAGGAAAAGGGAAACTATGGCATCTTTTATTGGGGTGGACAAAGCTGCCGCATCCTTTCAAAGGCCTGCGCCGAGGCTTCCAGAGCAGAGGAAGAGTGAGTGAAATAAAGGGGGGAGAAAAGAAAGAGAGCAAAAAAAAAAAAAAGAATTGAAGAAGTGGACAGCAGTCGGAAAAGAGGCACAAATGCCAACATGCAGTTCACAGAGCAAAACGAAGGAAAGGGAGCAAACAGAGCAGTGTGTGTGTGTGTGTGTGTGTGTGTGTGTGTGTGTGTGCGCGCGCGTGTGTGTGTGTAGACAGCTACTGACATACAGCCAAACTACGGACACTTCCAGAATTCAACAGGCCTCTCTTGCTAATGCCACCAGTCACAATCTTAAGAGTGAGAAGAAAGTACAAAGCAGTGCGCACACACTTTTATGGCAGCCCTTAATGCCCACCATTTTCACACCTGAAAACAGATGACTGTTTGCTGTCAACTGTATTAAACCATGTTAAGCTAATTCCTTTATTGAAGCTGGCATTGAAGTTATGCCTGATGTTTTTATTTTAAAACTGATCATGGGTTGATAATCATTAAGCAGACTCAGATCAGAGCTGGGCTGGCAACAGCTACAGCTATATATCAAACCTGCATATTACACTATTATTTCCACATAGTTTGGCAAAGTAATTCTTATTACCATCACCTGGCCATCAGATAATACTGTACTATTTTGACATATTATTTGGTACTGCTGTTTTAAACTTTTTGGCCTCCAAGAAAGCAACCAGTGGTGGTGTACAAATTTGGAACACTATATAATGTGGGGATATGCGGTTTCTGTCCTTTCCCGGCTTTAGGTCACCATTTGTCACCCATCACTCAGAAGCCTCTGTCCGAGCACCGGTGCACATTTACACATTGGGATGTTGTTGCAATTCAATATTTTCGCGAGCTGCTGCATCGTTACCGTGGTGCTGGAGTTAACAGGCCACCTCGAAATGTTTTGCTGACCCCCCCTAAAAAGCCCCTTCTCAACATTTCACTAACAATCTGACTAGAGCTTCAGTGGATCTAGGAGTTGTATAGAGTTAAAACAGGAAAATGAAAATAATAAAATAACAATATATATATATATAATATAATATGGTAAATTCTTGTTGTTGTTGTGAAACAATAATTACTGGGATGATGATCACGCTCTTGAACACAGTTCCAAAAATAGAACACTTTTCTAAAAGACACAGACATTATTATTTCAGCCTATCCTGGGACAGTGCATTCCCATCTTTTTCCTAATGACACAATATGGAGGAGAGAAGATGAGTGAAAGAGATAAACATAAAAGTCGGGGCCTTTGAACATGTAATCTGTGGTGGACTTTAAAGTGGCGCAGCGAACCGCGTCCCTCTGGAGAAGCTGCTCTATTGGGAACAGCATTCACTTTCTTATCACCAAAGGATGGAACATCAAAGGCTGAAGAAGTCACGTCTGTCCGAACACAGCCCACAGGACAAGGAGGATACTGACTCATCCACCAACATGGGGATTTCAGAATAGAGGAATTACTGTACGGCCTATTTGTGTGAGCATGTGTGTATGTGCCATGCCCAGGATGATAAAGAGACGTATATACCCCCACAGCAAAATCACCACTCACCTCCTGTATTGTGGGAAATGTGTTCAGTTTACACAAGAGTGGCTTAGCTATTTAATGCCATGAATCCAAAACAATACAGATAGCCCAAAAACCACTTCACCAGAAGATCAGAGATTAAGGGAGTGGCAGGAAGTACTCACAAACCACTTACAATATAAGGTAACACTGAGGAAAGATAAATGAATCCTTTACATGTAATTATACAAAACACCTACCCCAGTGCTTTTGCATAAACTTGTAGTTTAGTTTGCTAACAACCACCAGATAAGCAACTACAAGCTTCGTAGTAACATTGTACATGAACATTGTACTAACATATCTTAACTGATATGTGTGTGTTCTCAATGTGCATCCAAGAATACTCGATAGTACGTATTTAGCTTAGCATAAAGAAGAGGTAAACGGTGAACTTATGGAAGAAAATGGGACGTCATACTTGAAAAACATGCATAAAATCTCTTAAAGCTCCAGTGGGGTTTCAGTAATCACCTAGAATACTCTGCATGATTGGTTCATAAGTGGTCTTCTTAAAATGACTTTAATCAGTGATTAAGAAATGAAGTCAGTGACTTTAATATCACTCCTTTTTTTGGTAACTAAACCACATACAAACCTAACAGCAGTAGTAACCTTCTATTCTGTAAGCGCTCACATAACTCCTATAATGCGCATGAAAAACAGCAAAGAAGAAGAAGAAGAAAATCTATCTCATGTATATATACAACTATAGGAAATCTATACAAAAACAATTCCTATATTCTACACTACACTTAACAAAAGATTTTTTTTTTCTCATGTTTAAAAAAGTACAATTAATTTGTTTTTTTAAAACGTAATTAGGTTTACACCACTTATAAACCAACCCAAACCTGAATTTTGAATATATTGAATATTTTTATATTCATTTGAGACATCCATAAGGCACTTCCTTGTACCTGCACTTTCTAGGCTAGAGTTACAACACTGAATCATTTTAGGGCCAAAAATTAGCAGTTATGACCAGATGATTTTGAGTTC
The DNA here is from genome assembly GCA_023630585.1 of Cranoglanis bouderius. NCBI lineage: Eukaryota > Metazoa > Chordata > Actinopteri > Siluriformes > Cranoglanididae > Cranoglanis > Cranoglanis bouderius. The sequence goes on from CM042549.1 coordinate 7,288,725, forward strand.
ATTATTTTTCTGTGTGCTCCAAGTCCAAGCTCATGCTAAAGTGTAAAGTGTTGATGAATATTCAGCCAATAGGCTCTGCTTCCAGACGTCTGAACTATTGATCTTCCAGTTTTCCTTTTAAACTTGTTACAGTGAATAAGTATATGTGGAGGCAGTGTGAATCCAATTATATGTACAATGCACAGTACACAGACTACAAGAAAGGCAAACCTTTTAACCCTGACTGCATATTTATTATATACTAAAAAAAAAAAGTATATAATATTTGGTATGTATATGATAGTAGATGATATTTGGCAAGCTTTTGCTGGAAGAACACCACAGAGAGAGAGAAACAGATAGGCCAACATCTCCAGAGTCCTAGGAAGTGTGGGCTGAGGAGGGCCAAACACAAACAAATCAAAGCCCTGTCAACTGCAGCTAGGGAATAAAATAGCTCATAGTGCAAGAGGTCAATAACCATATTGGGAGAGCAGACATCTATCAAAACAGCTTATTATAGGCTTTTAGCATTAGGCTCGGAAAGTGGAGACACAGACATTGCAGATTATGGGATCCTTCATATCATTAATTGGTGTGAATAACACACCCTGGTGTGAACAGGTGATCTATCTATCAGTCACTGCCTACATTAGCTTGGCGTCTGCCTAAAAAGCTTGAATTCATTTTCTACTTTACTAGTATATAGTACACGGACATGCATTTTATCATTTATAAGGAAATTTTGTGTGATGATATCTAATAACATGCAGGTATCTGGGAAAAAAAATGTTGTATGTTGTTACTCGGAATTTCCAGCAATTACCCAAAAATGACAACGAAAAAAATAACATACTGTATAATCAAGCATTTACTTTCATAATACATAAACATTTCTTCCCAACATGAAATGGAGTCATTTGTTTACTCTCTAAACTTAGAGACGAAAAGCTAGCATCTACCTGCAGTCTATTCCGTTCGCTCTGTTTAGCAACCACTTTAAAATGTAAAAACAACCAAACTAAATGTTGAATTTATAATTTCTGATTTATAATTATGATTGTGAGAAGGTGTAGATGCTTTCATTAAAAAACAAACAAACAAACAAAAAACCAAAACAAAAAAAAACAGGTAAGCCTAACAGTGTCATGCCAACAAAGAACTTTAATTCACTCAAAGCATTTAACAACTAACAGCAAATCCACTCAACAATGCAATATATTACTTGATTTTTTTTTTTTTTTTAAAGGCAATAGTGTATCGAGTTTCCACATTTTCAAAAATATCTTCAGAGAATTTAATGTCCAGTCGGATTCAGTAACGAAACATGCACATTTATGATAGAAAGATAGAAGGCGAGGTTATTTATTTTGTTATTTGTGCCTGTCCATATAGCCTACTGTAGAGAACATGGAGAACATATGTAGAACATCAAATTGTTTTTGGGATTAAAAATTTAAAAAATTGAAGTAGAACAATATTTACATAATCTGTTCGATACTTTCACATTTAATAATCCTTACTAATGTTTGTAATCAACATCTATAATCAATGTAAATAAAAAATATCATTATAATCAATGTAAATAAAACTCATTCTATTACAATGTACCTAATATTCAGGAAATATTTCATTACAATTTAATGTCAGCAATTCATTGGCCATGCTGCTACCAAAATATCACCACTGGTACCTAACTTTAAAACCATTGGTCACTTACTGATTATAGACTAATTACTAATAATTATTTTAACTCAAATACAAAATGCTCGCTTGGGTTTGAAATAAACCGAAAGTTATAACAACTAAAACAAAGTTGCATGAAGAAAGAGAAAGCAATTCCTGGAGCACATTTGAGGGGGGAAAAAAGTCAAGTCTGTCCCACTTCCATGGCCGAGGAGCAGCAGACAGAGTAGGCTGTAACATGATAAGCTCCTCTTGCGCTCAGACATGGCTGTTTTGTAATGACTGTGTTGACTCGGCTGCATTCGGCTTCCTGCTCTGCTGCACGGCATATACGACTCTTTCTTCAAAACGGATAAATAAATGAAAGTAAAAGCGCAAATAAAGATTGTTGCGTTTGGAGAGGGAATGCAGTGAGACATTTAAGTCATCTTAAAGGCATGTGCGTATACCTGTCAAAACATTGCCCAACTGAGGAATTGCACCTATTGGATTTTGAGAAGGAGAGAAAATGATGTACTGCAGTCCCCCAGTCTGCGCATGTAGTACACAGAAAAAGAAGAGACAGAAGAAAAAAAACACCTCCACCTGAGCTCTGTGTGATGTCATAAAAAGGTGCCATGAGCCAGACAAGGCAGGGCAGAAAGTGGCATGGTAATAAGCGGAGAGTGACTAACAAGGCCATGGCCAGGTCTTTGCTGCTCTTAGAGGTGAGTAGAGCTCGGGTGGGCCGGATCTCAGAGCAGAGTGCCAGTTTGCACCTCCTGGGCAGCACTCTGTCCTCTTTTCCTCTCACACCAGACTGGAGTTAACTAAGCACAAACTCAACAGAAAAAAAAGCCCCATGTGTGTGCGCGTACACGTAAATCTGCATGTAGGTGTGTGTTCTGCACGCTGTATGAAAACCAAGTTCCATCAAATTCAAATTAGCCTCATTGTGCTTAATGTGAATCAGTGCCTCGTTGTTAGGACACACTAACGCACACACCTGTGGATATGGGAGTCATTTTCATTGGCTTGCAGTCACAGACGCACACTCACAACCAACCCCACCCCAAACTCACATGCAGACGTTCATTACACCAGTTTATCACCTTCCTGACCAGTCATACGCAAGTGGCACTTAGATTGGCTTTTCACAATATCTTCTTATCAAAGACAAACCTCCAGCCCAGAGATTATGTGAAGCGAGTGTATACAGCTTCTAATGACTTCTACACCATTAGCCTGTACAAAAAAAAAACAACAAAAAAAAAACATCTGATCGTATGAATCCGGCCCCCGTGACCATAAAAATCTACACGTCAGCCATTGTGATTGTGTAAATCCAGTGGTTGGTGGTGACGGCCTAAGCCTTATAGCAGACCTTGCACACGGTTCCCATCACAATTTTATAGTGTTGTGGCTTGATTTTATTACATCTGTCAAAACATCATAGGCTGCACAAGAACCTTGTGATTTGTGATCCATATTTTTGTCTTCAAAGAGGGCATCAAAATGAAAACAGCTATGTTAGACCAGAAATGTTTGATTAATAATAAAAAAAAATAAGTAATGATTTGACAGTGCTTTTGAGTTCACAAGGAATTAGGCAGTGGGCTGCAATGAGGTGGATTCACACAGGCTACTTAATGCGGCCCTCGCTTTACATGTGTCCACCAGCCTTGTGTGCTTTCCTGGACATGTGCTCACTGATTGTGGTAATGGAGAACAGGAGGATTTAATATAAGTCAAAATACTTAATGTGCCATCACCCTGTGTTTTGAGAATACTAGGCACTTTAACATTTTAACCCACATATATATATATATATATATATATATATATATATATATATATATATATATATATATATATATATATATATATATATATATATAATCCATGCGACATAGTACCAGCTAAAAGACTCCAATGAAAATGCCCCTTTTTCTGCTATGCTCAGCAGATCATAACAAAACACCTTGGTATACTGGATATCTATAACCCATTAAGAGTCTGCACAATCCAACCCTGCCAATCCATATCGATGATTTCATACAAGGCGCTGCAGGAAACTGTCATGCAGATGACTGCTCTTCAGGGATTTTAACTGGGTTGCACTAATTTGTGATTCTTTCACAGAAATCCTTAATCATTTCATTAAACTATTTTATTAGACTCTCAAAATTAAAGACATTTATTTTAATGAATTAATAAAATACAGATTTTAGATTTGACTCCCTCTTAAATGTTAAACTGCATATACACTGAGAATAACACCAGCTATTGATTTTTTGTAAAAAAAAAAATAAAAAAAAAGTAATAATAATAATAATAATAATAATAATAATAATAATAATAATAATAAATGAATAAATAAAAATTAAAAAAGAAAGATAAAATATCCATAAACAACCTATGGTAGCTATGAAGCTATGAAACTATGAAATTATATACGGGGTGCTCGACGCTACTGAATTAACAGACAAGCGAGCAAACATGCGTGTAATAAGCAGGCGTTACTTTATCAGTATTTTCCATACAGAAACTATGAATAATATAAAGTATTTTCCCTCGTGCGCAGTGCACTTATGAAAACCTTCGGCGTTAATGCCCAGCGACGTTAACTAATACGTCAGAAAGCAGGTCGTTCTTACTGTAGGTGTGTGTACAGTTACTACAGGTGGAGTGTTATTTTGAAATACTACTCACTACAGTAGTACGCGGTTTGGGACGTAGCCGGAGTCACACTGCGCCTTTAGGACGCCGTTGTATCTGTAGGTTAGCTGACTACTCGTGAAGGTCCTGAGGGCCGACAACTGCAACATTCATGCATTTCATTCGTTTCATTTAAGCCGCAAAAGATGTATAAAAATTATAGATTACCGTGTCTTATGTAGCCTAACTTAAGCAATAAAGGCAATCCAATTATTTCAACCTTCATTTGTAATTAACTTGCTTTTAATCTGTCTGTGAAAAGTCGAATAATAATAATAATAAAAATAACAATTTTAATAATTATTATACAAATGATATGTATTTTTAAAAATTATTAGTTTAATAATTATTATTATTGTTGAATAATTATTGAATAATTACAATAATTTATTCGCCTGCTTTTTATTATGAGATTTCGTAAATTCGTTGTTCAATTATTTATTTATATATGTAGCTATATGTGTGTGTTTACAAAGTAAATATTGTGCAATGTTGCATTATTATAATAATTATTATTATTACTACTACTACTACCAATAATAATAATAATAATAATAATAATAATAATAATAATAATAATAACAATAATAATAAACTTTAAATATATTTCAATATACTTCCACTTTAACTTCATTAATACGGAGATATTAAAATGAAAACATTTCAGAAGAAATATTTTGCTGTTATATTTAGCTTTGCACTTTATAGCAGTATTTATACTGTAAATGATCCTGTCCGTTGGGCGGCCATGTAAACGCCGTTTCAATCGGCTACTTTGTTGCAGATATATTACCGGTACATCATGTCCATCAGTTCTTATAGGCCACTTTGGACAGATGACATTTTTTGATGGCAACCCTTCTGACTGAGTATGTCGAGTCCAGCTGATCTAGCTGTTCCTGTGCTTTTCATATACAGAGGCTGAAAACGTGGAGGTGAACACCGGGAGAAATGTCGGACAGGCCTTTGGGCTTTGGAGTTTAGAAACTGGCTTTCAGAGATGCATCGAGACGAGAAAGAAAAGGATAGTGAGATGAGGAGCTAAAGGAAATATTCAAAATCACTCACAGGTGTGTGTGGTGTTGCGAGCAAAAACACGGAAAAGCTCAGAAACACAGCCGAGCTGCTGCTGGCTCACTTTAGCTTCCTTAGCCTTAAATGGTACAGACTGGGCTAAAGTGATACAAGCTAGGACATCAAAACTAACAGGCCCAGAGCTTAAAATGACAAATTCAAGTACCGACATTAAAAAATGCATAAAAAATAACCCGTAAGTTGTATATTGGCGAGCCTTTGGCAATGCGCACAAATTTATTTGGCCTACTTGACCCCCTTCTTACCAACTCCGTTTAGAATGAGGACCGAATAATGTTCATCAACAAGTAATCAATTCTGTTCAATCGTTGTAGTAAATTATCGTTAACGTTAATTGTCAGTCTATTAATAACACTAATGTTCATGAGATTGGAATAAATTATAGACTAATAATAAGTTAGAATTCCTATCGGTAAAAAAAAAAAAAAAAAAAAAAAAACTTCTAAATGTAGAAAAATACCATGTGATGCTTTTGATTTGTGAAAAAAAATGTTTAAAAAAAATAATTTAGTCTAACAGACATTTTCGTAAATACAAACTTATTCTAAAAAAAAAAAAAAAAAAGATTTACAGCAGTAATATATAGTACGTGCTCCATTTAATAAGATGCAAACAATTGGCAAAAAATAAAATAAAATAAAATAAAAATTGCTCGTGCACAATTAGAGCAAAAATAATAACTCACATCATTGTTTCTGTTAATTGCACCAAATTAACGCCGAGCAATTAATTTTAAAATCATATCTATATTAACAGTTGAGCTGTATGACTGCAACGGCAGAAATCCACGAGCTACTACAGAAATACACAAATGCATTTTTTTTGCCAGTGACTACAGTATATGGTGTTGTGCACATGATGTGCGTGAAAGTACAAAATGATCAAAATGACATTTCTAGGCCAAGTCCTCAACTGAAAGTCACATTAAAATATGAATGCATTGCTTATTGCAAAAACCCAGATGTGCTAAGTCAGCAGCATGCAAGCTATTGCAACTAATAAACATTTCCAACCTCGATAACTCCACAAAATAATTTAGTAGGGAAATATGAAACGCCTAGCATAATCATGATAGGCTGACAATACTCAAGTATGTCTAAAACCGTCCAGAGGCGGATTGCACACTTCCCTTTTGCCAGAACAGTCCAGAAAAGAGCAGATTATTTTCTTGCCCGACATACATTATTGATCGCCATTTCCAGATGAAGGAAGAAACCGGAGCAACGCGATGTGCAGGTCGTAATGAAAACAAGTCAGAAATGCGACATCTTCTAATGCAAAGGTGCTTTCGAGCCGAGTCCACAAAAGCATCTAGCCATTTTGCTACGAATTCACTGCTGTCTATCGTATCCACTTGTCCGGGAGAGAGTTTTCCTGAGTGCTGGGGTCGCCGTGGCCATGCGCAGTGCGCGAGCGCCCACTATTTCAGAAGCCAGGAATATTATTTCACAAGACTCAATAAAAAAAAAAAAAAGTTAACTATTCCTTTCGACAAGTTTTCGCTAACTTTTCGCGCGGCGTGGTGAAAACGAAAGAGTGGGACTGTAACAGGGCGATGCTCTTCTCCTTATCACTGAGTAAAAAGCTTGTGGGCCATCACATCTCAAAACTTCATACGCTGTGAATAACTCCGGCTGCGATTATAAAGCGCAAAAAGAGCGGACACGCGGACTGTGGGCATTAAAGTTTGATCGAGGAGTCGTTTAAAAAAAAGAAAAGGAAAGGAAGAGAAATCTAAGCGAACAAAGATGGGCTCTCACCAGGAACTAATCAATGAAAATGACACACTGGTGATCTGAGCGAGGAGCTCGGAGTAAGCGAGCAGCCGGAAAGGGGAAAGACGCGAAAAGAAGGGAAAGAAGGCACCTACTTTTGGCCAGTTTTCTCGCCCTCGCCTTGGATCTCATCTCGTCGGCTTGCGGATTCCTCTCGTCCTCCTTGAGCTCAGAAGCGGCAGCAGCACTATCTTCATCTCACGAGCATTGTCAGTTCGGACACCTTCGCACATGCGCACAGGCCATTCAATCTGACACCGTCGTCGGGGCCAAAAAAACTTTCCAATGTATTCATCATCATCACTTTTTTTTGTCCTATCGTCTCTCCTTCAGATCACTTATCTCTTTCCCTCCTCCTCCTCCTCCCTTGCTCCGCACCATCTCGCCCCCCCCCCAACACACACACACACACACGCACACACACACACACACACACACACACACACACTCCTCTACTTGTTAGAGAGGAATAAGTCGTGTTTTTCGCCAACCTGCGGAATCAGCTCCGGCGAGGGACGAAAAAAGTGTGTGACGGGGTCAAGGTCTTCGTTCTGCAAGGTGATTCGAGCATTTAACTCATTCAGAAAATATTTAGTCAACAATAAAGCATTGGCCAGAATAAGGTAATGTATGAAATAGCATTAATTCAAAGTGCATTATTATTGTTGTTGTTGTAGTAGTATTAATAATAATAATCATAATAATAATCATAATAATAATCATAATAATAATAATCTTATTCTTATTATTTGTTGTTTCTTCTCGAGGCGGCAGGGTTGCTAATATTAAGTCATCTTAAATAAAAAGTTTTTCAAAAATGATTCCATATCCAGCACTCGGTCTATCCTCTTCACACAACTGCAAAAATGTTTCATTTTTCCTGTAATCATCTGGGCACGCTGTTTTGTTGGAATGCTTAGCAGAAAATTTAATTTTGTATTAGACATATTCATAGGTGCACACACACACAGTGCTGTATTTATTTGTTTCAAACATTGCTCGTCAAAGTCGTAGCAAGTCTGAGTTACTGAAGGTACGAGTGAGGAAGAGAGAGGGTGAAAGGAGAGGGAACGTGTGTGTGTGTGTGTGTGTGTGTGTGTGTGTGTGTGTGTTCAGCGCAGACAAGGTGAGCATGTCGCCCGTCGCGGAACGTTGCTACTGTAGGTTTATTTCATATGTGTATAATGATGGCGCGGTAGACAGAGCTTGTTTTTGTGGCAGGTAGCAGCCAGAGAGCAAAAATGGGCAGAAATGTAAGTACCATTCCGCTGCATGCTGCGACGGGCATGATTCAAAGACATTAATCCAAATTCCGCAGCTCTCTCTAGATTCGGAATGAAGTTGTGTTTTAATGCAAGGAATCATTTTGCATGTGAGATTTCTCCTGAAACCTTCCTTGCAACAGCCGTTCAGTGCTTGCATTTGCAATTCTTTACATTTGAGGCTGGGAAGCTGGAGATCGGAGTGCATATGTATTCAGTATCCAGATTTATAACCGAATTTAAACTGATTTTATATCCGGGGAAAATCATTCTGTGATGTTACCGAGGAACGTAAATATTTGAATTGCACAAATCACAATTATTGATTTTTTTTGGTTGTTGTTTCATTATGGGAATCATTATTATTATTATTATTATTATTATTATTATTATTATTATTATTATTATTGTTATTGTTGTTGTTGTTTTGTTGATATTCTTTATACATTTATGTAATTATTATATTTTATTATTATTATTATTATTATTACTATTATTATTACTATTATTATTATTGTTAGTTATTATTATTATTATTGTTGTTGTTGTTATTATTATTATCATAAAACAACCATGTATTAATTTTATTGTGTATGAAATATCATGATTGGTCCCAAGAGAGTTAAAGGCATCTCTTTGGCCAGACAACGGTTCAAATTACGGTAAAAGTTTTTATTATTTTTTTGTTTGTTTGTTATAGTTTTTTATTTCCGCCAAGCTAACATTGACCAAAAAAGTGTCCACTGATGCCTTAATTGTGATCAGTGAAGATTTGCTGATATCTCTCATCTCCAGATCTCCAGTCGGTTTAATAAACTGTTGAACAGGAAGAGAACACAGAAGCCTTGTCAGCATCAGCAGCTTCACAAACACAGTGACTAACTCTTTACAGTGAATATAAGTCATATAATGTGTCCCTTAAGCAGGTTTCCGGTCGCTTCAGTGTTCTGAATGTTCTTAGTTAGCTTTAAGAAGCGGTATAAATTCTTCTACTTTTTTTAAGCTATAGGTGATGACATAATTGTGAGGAAGAATCTGATTATGGCTAAGAGTTAAACCTATTGAGCAGTCGTTTAAGGAAGGAAAGTAATTCTGGATTTAATCGCCAAACTTCTAGATTCCCAAAGTTATTAAACAATATATACAATAAATTGATACAATCCTTCACCTCTTCGGAGGATCTGTACCTCACCTGTTTTGCTACTAAATACTGTTCCAGGTTCGCTTGTTGTTGATATATTTTCATTTACATTGGACATATTTAATGTAAACCAAGAAGACTAAGCACGTTCACGTAAGTATCCAACGTCCAAAACAACAACCGTCCAAACGAGCGATTTAATATTCGTTATTGAAAGATGCATATACAGAAGCAATGCGTATAATAACCTATAAGTAGAATTACACAGAAGTGAACATCAGACCTACACGATAGCTGTGTTTTGTTGTTTGCACCAGACTCTCAGAACAATTGACATGCAGTTCATTTCTCTCGCGGGCGGGACAAATGATTTCATATAGAGCAACGAGTCTTTAAAAAAAAAAAAATTAAAGAGCAATTAACTGTAATTACACTTGTAAAAAAAAAAAAAAAAAAAAAAAAGTGTTTTTCTTCAACACTCGTTCATTTGGGAATCGTTTTCTGCGTCATTTAAACGTCTGCTTTTTTACGAGCTCCTGGAAACGTGATGGCTATGTAACCGCGCATTTGGAGTATTTCTTTCCAGACTGTTGACATTTTCCCCTGTGGTTTAAGCGCAGGATCGACAGAGAACGACAGGGTGAGAGTGAGAGAGAGAGAGAGAGGGATGCTGTACCCCGGAAGAGACCCTGGAAACGAGGTGTTTTGATCCACGTGGCCTTGACCCAAACTGCATACACCTACGAAATACTGTCACCTGACGTGGCGTATTATTTTAGCATCCGGTGTGAGACATAGCCCAGGTATAGGTGACACTGGAAATTATTTATATGGACAATAAAGTAGAGACAGCAGTCCACAAACATTATTATTAACATATATTAAATAATTCATGATGCCAGCCATGATGCTCTGTGTGCGGTTGCGCATACAAATATATACAAATTCATTTTCGAGCGTTTATAATTAAACATATACTTTATAATTGAAGTGGTACATTTTGTATTATAATTAAGACCTGTTTTTGTTTATTTATTAATCAAATTAGAGGCGCTACATAATGAGGCGCACTTTTTAAGACAACGGGACAATTTACGGCAAATATTACTGTTATAGCACATATCTAAATAGCTATGCTTTTCCATATCACTGCAATAATATTGTATAAATATATGAGTAATCATTTATAAATTTAATGTTATATTGGTATTATATGAAAATACATACAACGCCCATTAGGATTGAGAGAGCATAATTGGCTATGTAATGTGGTACTGTGACACAATCCCAGTAACAGGCAGAGTAAAGGTGGTACTGGTAATAATTAGCTGTGGCAGAACTGATTAGATAGATCTCTGTGAGCAGCAGAAAGCCACGTCAGGTGGCTCTCTGTGGCCTACACGTTTCCACTCAAACGTTCTGAAACCGAAGCTTTATCCATGTTAGAAAAGGGCCCGGCTTATGTGTTACGCGCTGATAACATCTCAGCCCACTCAATATGGGAAATGATATCCACCCAGTCGTGGCTCGGAGTTCAATAGTTAGAATACAAAAAAAAAAAAAAAAAAAAAACCCAGAAGAAAAAAAAGAGCTGTTTCGCCATTGACATCGGCCCCTAAATGCTAATGCAGTGTATGTGTAATGACTAAGTAAACATGGGGACTTCAAGGTGGGGCAGTGGCACCACGCGCGCCCCCCCATACACACGCACGCACACACACACACACACACACACACAAAGCCAGGACTTCTGTAAATAGCATTAGCACTCAATGGCCCTCGGAACAAAAACACTAACAGGGAAAGCGGTTAGTGCAGAGGCATTGAGGACAGTAAAAGCGACACGGGCTAATTGGAAAACAAACCTGTGTACAAAAAGAGCAAGACACCAACCAATGATCGTGAGTTTTAGCAACTGTAAAAAGGTGTGTTCAACAAATTGCTAACGTACTCCCCAAATGAGTCACCAGCAGGGCTGCATAATGTAGTTTTATGGAGTTGTGCTTTAAGATAAACTTGTTTGGTTTATACATACAAACAGCATGATCACATTGTATTGCGTCCTTCAGGTGAGCTACTGGAGAAGGAAGCTACTGGAAAGAAGCTCTCTCTCTCTCTCTCTCTCTCTCTCTCTCTCTCTCCCCTAGCGCTAATGAAGCCGCAGGAGCTGCAACACTTAAGTTAGCTGGGTAATTATTAGCCATTAATTGGGTTCAAGACCTTGAAAGGCTATGGGAAATGGGAAATCTGACCACTAAATCCCAGACAGTGCCCCCACCTCGCCTCTCTCCTGAAGTGTGGAAAGGGAGACCAGGCGCCCTACCTTAAGTACACATACACTCAACTTTCGCCAAAAAACTCGTGCCCCAAAGCCACCTGGAGTAAATGCTGTAAAACAGACGTACACAAGATTACCTGCAATCTATATTATCTACTGTATTGTATGTTTGATTTGTAAAAATCTGTCAAATAATTCCGGATTCATGACTTTGTCTAAATTCTTTTATTTTCTTTCACTGCATTATTTTAAAGTGTTTGTTTGTTTTGTTTGTTTGTTTGTTTGAGCATTGAATATGCTTTCAAGCGCCATTGCTTGCAAACTCAACCATTTTGGTATTACTTTCAGTTTTCGTGTTAATGAAATGTACGACGATATCCATGAGCTAATAAAGTATTCATTATAATATTTCGTTCTTTGTGTTTCATAGTGGACGGTGTGGTTTTATTAAATGCGCACGTGTAATTACAGCAACCGACAATTCATTGTTGCTTATTTATTTAGTAGGCTTGTAATAGAAGGCTATCCATAATTCACTAATGAAGAATTATTAGCCGGACCACCCTCCTCTCTTTCTCTTTTTATGGATTTCCTTTTTTAAACGTGTGATTGTGCCAAAAACAATTAAATATAAAAGTGCCTCTCTGTTACTAAAAACAAATTGAAAAACAATGATAAAATAACAGCACAAATTTGGGCAAGACCGGAAGAGATGTCCGAATACACAATTATATTGCAAACATTTTTATACCAACATTGTTAGTTCCGCGCAGCAGGAGGTCTGTATCGGTGTTTTTGTTCCATTATGCCACGTTTTTTTTGTGTGTGTCTGTTCTTATTGTCATCTGTGTCCAGAGATCAGAGGAGCGAAATGCCTGAGGCAAGGAGAGAAAATTAGCCAAATACAGCAGTGACCTTAAATATGATATAATCAATCACACTGTCTGCGGGAGGAAAACGCCAAAGCCTTCCGACTGCTCTATATTGTGAAATATATTCATAACAGGAACGCTATCCTGGGTATGGAGGTTAGGAAATTATATGATTTCGTTGTTTCGGATCAGTCATCGAGCAAACATAAAAAAATAATATAAATAAATAAATAATCGAACAAAAAAACCCAGACAAAATGAGATGGATTCGAAGGATTATTATTATTATTATTATTATTATTATTATTATTATTATTATTATTATTATATACAACTCTAAATACAAAAATATAAAACCAATAAACATAATACATAAAATATTGTATAATTATTATAGAGCAAATATAAGTGCTTCCTAAACAAATCAGAAAACCAGATCAATACCAGAAGCGAATGTAAAAAGAAAATAGTAGCCTACACAAAGCTGAGCATTATGATCACTGATCATTAGAAATATCTTGATCGTGGTATTTCTGGAGATTAAATTCACGAAAATAATTTATAAAAAATAATAATAATAATAATACAAAAATAATTTTATACAATTTGAATAAATAAATTAATCTTAATTTCATGTGGCTCAGGGTCGCATTAACATCTCTGTATGACAGCTCTCTAGCTTTAAGCAAAGGATTTTATATTCCATACACTTCTATATGCATATCAGTGTGGGCATGCACCAAAAAAAAAATTGCATGCTTGCGGATTGAAATTTGCAGCTTAGCCTAAAAGCAAACGCGCCCGATATGTGCTTTAATTTTGAGCATGTTTTGCATTGACAGAACTGAAGAATAACATCAAATGTTTTTGGTTCAGCTCCCTTCATCTCTTCGCACAGTTGACATAAATGAAAAGGTTAATTAAGTATTTATTACATGTAGAGAGCAGCGCTGTGTGTTCAGTAGCGTTTGGTTTCCGCTCGGTAATAGGCTGCAGAAATGGCTCGAGGGCGCGAACACAAAAGTCCCGGATGTTGATTGGCCGCGTACAAGCGACAGAGCGCGAGCGGTTCTGTGTCCAGAACTGCAGCTCCATCACAAACTGAAAACACGAGAGATGTCTAAGCAACGAAATGGCTATCCCAGCTTCATGAAAGGAGCTGTAGCGAGTTATGTGAGAGTATTTAAACGCCAGCATTCCTGTTTAATAGCAATAACAAGGATGGAATTTAAAAAAAAAAAAAAAAACAATTCGGGGAAAACTCAAACCATATTACCAGACAACAAAGATTGGATCATTCAGGTACAAGTCCGTTAATAAGCCAGGTCATGTATAAAGTGTTGCTCTGGTAACACAAAACACATGTCATGTTAGTACAACTAAACCTGAGGTTTATTTCCTTTAAACAAAAGGTAGAAGTAAGGGCCTGGGATCACTTAGGATCAGTTTCTCAACCAAATTGCTTTATTACTTAAATATTCCACCAAAATATTACCTATTAAGATCACATCCGCCAGGTGTACAGAGCCCTCCACTAATATTAGTAGTAATATCAAACAAATATCAAACAATTGCAAACACAACACAGGTTTATCAAAAAAAAATTCTTTGTTAAATATAAGTGTGCAACAATTATTGGCACCCCTATGAATTCATATGAGAAAAATATATTTGAAGTATATTTTACATTTTTTTTAGTACACCTGGGTGACTAGGAACAAGAAATTGTTCAACCATGAGTTCCCGTTTCACAGGGGTATAAATATGAGGTAACACATAGGCCAAATTCCCTTAGTCATTCATAACAATGGGTAAGACAAAGGAATATAGCTGTGATGTGGGCAAAAGGATGTTGAGCTTCACAAAATGGGAAGTGGCTATAAGAAAATAGCACAAGCATTGAAAATGCCCATTAGGGCAATAATTAAGAAGTTCCAGTCAACTGGAAATGTTATGAATCAACCTGGAATTGGATGTGTGTCTATATTGTCTCAACGCACTGTGAAGAGGATGGTTTGAGTGGCCAAAAATCTCCAAGGATCACAGCTGGAGAATTGCAGAAGTTAGTTGCGTCTTGGGGTCAGAAAGTCTCCAAAACTACAATCCGAAGTCACCTAAATCACCACAAGTTGTATTGGAAGGGTTTCAAGAAAAAAGCCTCTACTCTCATCCAAAAACAAACTCAAGCATCTTCAGTTTGCCAGACACTATTGGAACTTCAAATGGGATCGGGTTCTATGCTCAGATGAAACCAAAATAGAGTTTTTTGGCAATAAACACCAGAGGTGGTTTTGGCGCACACAGAGAGGAAGCCATATGGAAAAGTACCTCATGCCCACGGTTAAATATGGTGGTGGCTCTTTAATGTTTTGTGGCTGTTTTTCTGCCAGAGGACTTGGACATTTTGTTAGGATACATGGCATCATGGACTCTATCAAATATCAACAGATATTAAATGAAAACCTGACTGCCTCTGCCAGAAAGCTTAAAATGGGCCATGACTGGATCTTCCAGCAGGACAATGATACAAAACATACATCCAAAACAACACAAAAATTCTTTACTGACCACAAAATCAAGGTCCTGCCATGGCCATCCCAGTCCCCTTACTTGAAACCCATAGAAAACCTGTGGGGTGAACTGAAGAGGAGAGTCCACCGGCGTGGACCTAGAAATTTGAAGGATCTGGAGAGATTCTGTATGGAGGAATGGTCTCAGATCCCTTGCCATGTATTCTCCAACCTCATCAGGCCTTATAGGAGAAGACTCAGAGCTGATATCTTGGCAAAAGGAGGTAGCACAAAGTATTGACTAAAAGGGTGCCAATAATTGTTGCACACCAATATTTAACAAATATATATTTTTTGGATAAACCCGTGTTTTGTTTGCAATTGTTTGATATCCATGAGAGCCGAGTATGTTTGTGAATTTTGTTTGAACTAAAGATCAAAAGGTTAAAGAATAAAGACAAATTTTCACAGACTTCTTTGCTCATATTTACCAAGGGTGCCAATATTAGTGGACGGCACTGTACAACACAGATAGCCTATATACTTGAATGTAAATTAAAATGTAGTAGCCAAAAAAAATAGAAGTAAATATCTAAAACAGCACTGGGACATGGAGTATGAATTCTGCAAATCAAGCACGAATGGCAGCATTAACTAATATGAGCTTTCCTGGGGGGGGCGGTTTGGGGTGAATCAAAGCATTTTAATTAATTCATTGCTCGGGTTCAGCAGTCTTGACTTTGATTTGAGCATGTTACTAACTCAGTGGGTCATAAATAGTGAGCAGCAGATCTCTATGAAAGCCCTCTCACACACCGCACATTTCTCTGGTCAAGCTGGAAACCTTTTCCCGAATGACTACGCATAGTTTCCTTTTGATTAGGGCCATCTCCTAACCAGACTCCTCAGCAAAGTCAACACATTTGTGTTTTCAAACACATCCTGCTTGGGAAGCCTTTGACCCATGACAGGGCTGTGAGACATCATCAGGATAAACAGCGTACGGTACCCGCTTGTGTCATGTGTGGAACAAGTAGCTTTTGTGGAGGAGAAGCATACAGAAGGGATTTGTGAGTCAAAAGAAGTTTTTAGAACTATAAGTGTGTATGGTCACAAAGTTTTGGTATAAATGAGTGTAGAGAAAGACTGTCAGCTAACCACAGAACTGATAATCCATGTTGGAAAGTGTATGTTTCTGTATAGTAGAATTTTTTTAAATACATGTAAACTCTAGTAAACAAATACAATCTATTCTATACTAGTGTTTGATTCATTCACCCACGCACATACACACACACACACACACACACACACACACACACACACACACACACACACACACACACACACACACATGCACACACACACACACACACACACCAATAGCAATAAATCATTCAAACTGTGGCTTGTTTAGGCTGAGTATTGCCTCTTGTTGCTTATTCACTGCTGGGATTAAGTCCCAAGCAGGGCTGCTTATTTACCTGTTTATGAGTTTCATTAGGCAGTCCATCAGAGGCAGTCCGTCTGTGACAGCAAGATTAATCAGCCTCCTGCTGCGCGCGCACACACACACACACACACACACACACACACACACTTTGAGTTCCTCTTACTGTTATAGTTTTTTTATGATAGTTATGTTTATTGCCTTAATAAATAGGTCATCCTTTCTTTTTTTAAATTATATAAACAAGAAAAAATACCACTAGACATCTGCTTAATATAAAGTTGTTATTATTATTATTATTATTATTATTATTATTATTATTATTATTATTGACAATTTTGGTTTATAGTAACTAATGTTTTGCTATTAGTTTGTCATGACTAAACTTTTTCTGTACATTCTGATTTGTTTTTTTTACTATAATTCAAGCTTCACTACTGATTTGGAAACGATTCAGAGCTGCTCAAAACATCTACGATAACTGCCTTACACATAGAAACGCATTAGAATTTTAAATAAATCAGCTTTCTTATGTAAAAACTCCATCTTCAGATGAAACATGAACAACTGACACACTAAATTTGCTCACACACATGAATTCTTTTCTGTCCAAGACGTGTTGTTACTTATTAACCTGATTAAAATTATATCAAATAAGCAAGTATAATGAAAAAAAAAAAAATAAATAAATAAATAAATAAATTTTCTGCTCCTGTCAGAGAGAACCAGTTTCTTTCATATGGTGTGTGTGGCCTTTATGGTTCTGAAAATAGGAGCATAAAATCCAACATGCTTCAGATACTAATGCATGTGATATTAGCATATACATCACTTTTAATTAAATAAAGGCTGTAATAGAGCAGGTGCTGCACTCGACACTGAGCCCACATTAGAGAGAGAGAGAGAGAGAGAGAGCAGTACGTGTTTAAAGACTGCCCTCCTGTGTCTCTAACACACACACTGATTCTGTATATCCCCCAACTACTACCAGTCTCTTTTCCCCCTCCATTGATTTTTTCTCGCACCTTGTAAGAAATCTCATGACACAATTTATAAGAAAAGTTATAAAGGCTACAATTAAGGTTAGGGGCAGGGTTAACTTTTCTTATTATATCAGTTGTATGAAATCTGATGACATACAAACATTGCTTTTTCTGCTTTTCATGAGCACTGAGCTGGGATGAGATGGTCCACTGATTCAATTGATCACTTTGAGCTAAAACCATTAACCTGATCCAGAAACAGCAAAGCTGAAACGATGGAACAATGCACTGCACGCTTTGTCAGAATGGTGTATGCGAGGGCACTCAGGAAATGAACAGGTTGTCATCTTTTGCTTACCGGAGAGCGGTTATTTCATCTGACTCTCAGAACACCCGCGGTGCTTCTTGGACGCCTACTGGTAAGTTAGTGACATGAGTATTAGACATTTAGCACTGACTTCTCTTCCTTTGGAAGAATAATGATGTTTTTCTCTAGCAGATGTGTCCCTCAGGGTATCATTTTGTGTGTCTGTGTGTGCGTTTCCTGTTTCCTGTCACCCTTTGTGTGTCACTGAAAGATGGCAGGTCTCCATCACTAAACAGAAATAATAACAAGAGCCTTCTGCCATAAACAAAAATGAAGAGAAAAGAAATCGATGTTCTTACTCTGAATGTGAACCATAATAAATCCGATGTCTGCTCTACAGTACCTCACCGTATGCTGCAAAGGATTTATGACAAAATTCACCAAAAAAAGCATCACAGAGAGACACAGTAAGCAGATATTGTGATTTTTTTTTCTTCCCAGAGAGCATGACGTTTCGTCCAATATTATGATACGTAAATGAGGAGCCAGTAATTCATCGCTCGGTAAATGGACTGGGAATTCCTGACATTTCAGTTAAATTTAAGCGAAATGTCAAACTTTTGTTCCTGTGGTTATAGCGTGAGTTATAGTTTTATACTGGAACCAGTCAGAAAGTGCCTGAATGGTTTCCCTTACCTTGGAGAGTTCATAGTATATGACTGTGTCCTAAAAGCCAAAGACTTTACATGTAGTGTGAGAAAAGAGCGAGAGAGAGAGAGAGAGAGAGAGAGAGAGAGAGAGAGAGAGAGAGAGAGATGGAGAGAGGGAGGGAGACACAGAGCGGGAGTCTTTCTTCCATCAACTTCGAGCCTCGATCAAAAAAGAAGCACGGAAAATACGAATTAATCTGCGTGTTAGGCTTGCGTTCTGCCATTGCCTGAGTTTGAACAGACACTCCCGTGAGCGATGTCTGAGTCTCAAGAGAGATCTATGACGGCCCTGCATGGCTTCCATCCACAGCTCTGGTCATATCCACCACACAGTATGCAAACTCTCTACAGTTTTACTCATAATTATAGCTCTAAGAGCTAGACCCTCTTGGCTATTATGTTATTCTGTATGACAAATGCAGCCCGACAAATACAGCAAGTTCAGGCTCAGTGGTGGTTTTTTTTTTTTTTTTTTTTTTTTTTTTTTTTGTGAGGACATTGTTTTGTAGACCCAGTGCTATGGAAAGACAGAAATAGAGAGATAGATTAACAGAAATACCAAGGATCACCTGCAATAACAAGGAAAAACTGATCATTTCATATTATTATTTGTTTATTCCATTTACAAAATTGCGCTTTGCCGGTCGTGCCAGTAAAGTAGCTTAACTTAGGGGGGTAAGGAGAAGAAGAGAGAGGGGGAAAATGAAGTGTGAACAGAGAATAAATCTTTCTGCAAATATTTCTGCACATTTAATTATTCCCTGCTTTTGCCTGGAGGAACAAAAACGTGAAAACGTTCCTTCTAATAGATACACAGTCTTTATACACAAGCCCTTGTGAATGACACCAGTATACCACCAGTGATTAGGAGTCTTGCTTACTCTTCCTTTTTTGTGCTTTTCCAATTTATATTTTACATTTTCCTCTGCAGCACTGGGTTGGTCCTGTAGCATGAGCCTCTTCATGCCTGAATCAGCAACACCTCGCCATACAGGGCTGCACTCCAACCTTGAGGAACGGTTCCTCTTTCTTCCTGTTTTTTTCCCTCTTTCTGTATAAGAAGTGCTCAAATTCGATATGGGATTTTAGGTGTCTGGTGACAAGGTGACTACTTAGCTCATTAATAGGTGGATTTCGGGATGACTCTATTTTTTTTTTTGTTCGAGCCGTAAACTGCAGTCGGACCACACATGGAGAAGGCTCCACTCTAATGTGTACGACGGCGAGGATTTGCTCAGTGAAGCCTCCAAATCTGTGCCTGGCTGAGGCTGTCGGGAGTGCAGGATTGTGGGTAATGGGGGCAACTCTGGGCCGGGTCAGCCTTGCCGGACACACGTTTGAGTGAGCAGACACAGGGCTCAGTCTGTGTGTCCAGATTAACCACCGCACACTCTCTCTTTCTCTCCATCTTTCCCTCACTCCCTCCCTGAAAGCTTTGAGCACCTGCTGACAGACAGACCTTCAGCTTTCCTTCTCTGCGCGGCTTGTATCTCTTTTTCGCTCAGCGCAAACAGATCGGCTGACCTGATGATGAGGATCCTTTTCTCTACCCTTCTTCCTTTTCACTTTTTTTTTTAAAAACCATGTGAACACTGCGGTAGGTTTCTCCACCCACCATCATGAGTAAAAGGACACAATTATGACTATTGTTACAGACAAGTGGTTCCCAAGCCACCACTGTCTCACTGTTTACAGCATACGTATTACAACATTTCTCTATGTCCAACCACATCCCAGAGTTTCCTAAATTTTCAATCTTTTACTCTTCTTTTCACTCTCTCTTACTTCCTCTTGCGCCTTCCCTTCTTCCCACTGCTGAAAGAGCATCTTTGGCCACACAGTGAGGGCCAGAGAATGAAAACGAAGGCAGTCGCCAGGGCCATGAGTGCACCTGGATGTCCAGAGAGGCCAGGCCTGCTGTGAGGACCTATTGTTCAGCATGTCAGCGGCTCGCTGTTTTAATGGCCCTGTATATCATCATTGTTATTATGGCAGATGACTGGGGTGGCCCCTGCACTAGGGACGGCTTAAATGTGGACCCTAAATCCCACTGGATGAAACACAAGCACTTAACCCCAGCTATGAGCTTTGTGTACCACAGGAGGACTTTTTCTCTGTCTGCCCTCTCTTTCTCTCTTTTATTTTGTCTTCTCTCCCATTGCCTCCTCGTTTTTTCACCTCCTCTTATTTTTAATGGCCTTCCTCACCACACTCTTCCTATCCTCCATTCATTCTCTCTTGTGGCCTCAATTTGGCGATTTTCTTTTTTTTTTTTTGCCCTCTCCGAGTGGGAGAGGGAAGTCAAGCAGAGCGTCCGTTGCTTCAGGTTCCATCTTATCTTACCAAGCTGGACAAAGGTTACACCATGAGTTATAAAGTATTTTTTCCTTCTACATAAAGACATTACCAATCATTTGTACATTAAATGAGATATAATTATTTGCAACTATATTTACAATGGAATGGAATGTCAGGTTAATTTTTTTTTTAATCCAGATCATATACTGCTGACTATAACAAAGATGCTTATCGAAACAAATTGCTTATTAAGTTGTTTGAGTAAATGTCAGTACTCCAATAAAGCATATTACCCATTTGCATTGTTGTTTGTATATTTTTTAAAAATATTTATTAATGTATTATTACTTATTATTAATGTATCTATTACTTCAAGTAGCTACATTACATTAATTTCTGCAATAATGTCTTGACTGAATGCAATTTATTGTGTGGGACTGATTAGTTACACACATGCCACAAAGGTTAAAAAAAGAAAAAAGCAATACATCCCACCTTTTTGACCAAAAAAAACTAAAGCATACCCCTTTTGCCTGAAAGTAGATACTAGGGAAAGGAAGAAGCGTTATCTGCTATTACATTATAACTACAGAGGAACGATGAGGCAGAACTTACAGAGGTGAACCAAGCACCTGCTGCTCCTTCTTCTTCATTTTGTTGGGGCACACAATCAATCTTTTTCGCTCTACATAAAACGAGTTAAATCTCCATTTTGCTGTGAAGCTGTGTAGCTTATCACAGACATTACTGATGTTATTAGGTTCAAAATACTTCAAAGCAACTGCCACAAATAAAGATGAATAGTGCAGTAATGTTTATTACAGCAACAAGAAGTTTCTTCCATTCCATAACAGCTCAGTGAAGACCATGAGCTTGAACCCTTTCTTAAAGAAAAGATTTTTATCTTCAAACAACATCTGAATGGCCTGAAAACAACTTCTTGGATGTGGCATGTGCTGAGTTGCAAAATGCTAACATTAGCTGAAGAGTAATTTAGGGAAACCTAATGTTAAGTTGTGACTGACTTTGGTAAAAGCAAGCGCTTGGCTGAACATTAGATCACATGGATGTTTTATTTATTCTAGAGTGAGGTCGTAAATCACCTGCCTGGATATACTGCAGGTATTTTAAATAACGACATAACATTTCCTATTGTAGCAACGTGCCAAAAGCATCACAATGCTATTGGTTAAACCAAGACACTTGGTTTTCGATCATACATGCAAAGGGCCGGTCTTACATGCACACACTTAACAGTCGTTTAAAGACCAAGAACAACTAATTAAACAAGGCCACACTGGCCTTTTGTGGACTTTGAGTTAAACCACGTAAAGTGAACCTGCACAGTAAGCTACTACAATTATCAATATTACCGGACATTTGGAGGGATTTAGTCTATACAGCAAATTAATTTCCAAACATCCTTATCATTGAAATCTAAAGAAACTTAAAGTTCAGGACAATCTAGCCAAAAGAAAAGCATGCAGTTACTTACTAATGTTTACAGTTCCCACAACATCTTAATGGTTTGTTTTAAAATAGTGCAATAAAAGTGTAATAACTTCAGCACGGAATGTTATTTTGGTCTAAAATCAGTCCAAGTTATTCTGCCTAATATTTTTTTTTCCAACTTTAAATCTCAATGCAGGGAAAGGAACTATTTAGGATCAAATGTAAAAATGAAAACAGGAAATCCTACCTTGTATAAATTCTATGATTATTTTAGAAGTTAACTCAAAAAAACCTACACTATATTAAAACTTAATGTCATTACTTAATTCCACTATATCATCAAGTTATTAGAGATGACTGTAGTTTGAGGCTTGGTTGCATATAGTAGAAACCATTAGAGGGCAAGACTGGAGTTATATACTGTAGAAACAGTATACATCTGAATGATTTTTTTTTTTTTTTAAATATTAATATGCATGATAATACAATCGCATGTATTAGTCACGCTGACACTGTGAGCTATATTACCTTGAAATGGAAACTCCATGCTCCATGCTTATGGTAAGGATCTAATCTATAAGCTCTCGTGACTCCGGCAGCTGTTGTCCTCTCCATCTGACTCATTATGGAAGAATTTCATGTGGAAACAGACAGAATTACATACCAAAAAGAAAATAATTCCAAGGCAGAAATAACTGATTCATAAGATTGTTATATTATGCAGAATCCTAGGCATTGCATATTGTACTGCAGTGGGGACAGAGCTCTTGAGTAAATGCAAAGCAAATGTTTTATTTATAAATGTTCATTAAATGCATTAGTTTATCTTTCATATTCTTGTATAGAGACATTTTTATATCCAGTCACCCTGTTTAGAAATATAAAAAAAGTGTAAAAATTAATTTAATTTCAGTAATACTTTCTACTGCTAAAAGCAAGTAGTGTTGCTCGTACATGTGAGTGTGTGTACACAATTTATTAAAGACAACATCGATCACATCCATCACAAGTCATCCCAACACTTTATCTGAAAGAAAACTGAAAACTGTGCACTAGTTTCTGATAACTAACTTGATTATATTTTGAATTTACTGTTACAAGTTAAAGTGCTGTTCAAGTGCTGCAAATTTGCAAAGAAAAAAAAAAGTGTCCATGTCAGATGTGAATACAGATCCCTCAAAGGTGAGGCATGAGATTCTTTTGATCTCGTGCTCAGCATCAGCGTTTCCGGTTGCGGCAGACCCCGCACGCCTTGACGTGAGGCACAGAGATTTACGGAGTGTGAACAGCGTAGAGGTATTTCTTACACAGAGTAGCTGTGCAGAACTTGAGCCGGCTAATTAAGTCTCGGGGGAGGTGTAGCCTTCTGAGAAATATAATATATAATCCCCATGTTTCCTTTTTCAAAACATGGCACCGGGTTACTCGCCCCTACGTGGGCTGAATGAGAAGCAGCTAATGTGTCATTAATTGAGCTATATTTAGAAAAGACTCAAATACGCGTACCTTACGCCAAACATAACAGCAATCTTCATTCATATGGAAGTGTCGAACCGTAGCCTAGGTCCCAGTCAGTAATGAATAAGAACAGAATGCATAGCTATATCTCAAACCTCATACTATCACACTATAGTACACTTTTGGTACTAGCACAGTGTCTTAGGAACATATGGTTGCGTCCCAAACGCTTGCTACTGTAGAGATCCAGTATGGTAGGACACCTGATTTTTTTTTTTCTCTCTTTTCGACTTTAAGGTGTTGCTGGCTCATAAAATCTGCAATGCAGGTGTGGAGCAGAGTCATTAGCCTGTTTCATTAGCCGTGTGTGTAGTCACTGCTGGTACAAAATGTCAGAGGCAGGCACCGTGCCTCAGAGGGCACTTGGTCTTGATTATTTCCAGACACTGACAGGGCACAACACCATATTCTATAGACATGAGGAAAGCTTTCGGCGCTCCTGTGAATTTTTATATGTGCTACTCTCACAAAGTACATTATGTAAAAATGCTCAGGTTTCTATTGCTGATACTATGAGCCTTCCTATGTATGAAACATGGCAGCAAGGATATAGACCAGTAACCTAGAAAAAGGCAGCACAATCCCCTAACACTACTGACAGGAACAACTAGTCATAATGCGTTTTACTCGATACTGCAAGTGATGATGCGTACCAAGCCTTCCAGAACAACCTTACGGCTTACAGATAAAGTTTTTATTTCTATTATCATCTGCTATGGTTTATGAGCATCAACCGTAATATAAAATATAATGTAAAGTAATAATTACATCCCTTTTTCCAGATCTATCTATTATAGTTGTTTAATGAATCTACACATGAGCTAGATTATACAATACAATATACAATAGTGTATACAATATACACAATGAACAACTGATTGTATCTGATCAGTGATGGTAATCCATTTAGAAATGTAAAGCCGTGAACCTTCGTTTGTACTGTACATTTAAGACAAACATGTTCTCATTGTGAGCAAACTACTAGTTTCTGTACGCAGGGTCAAGTAGTTAGCCTAGCCTACCACTTTGTTATCACATAATGGATACACATTAGTGCCTTCATGATTTTATTATTATATGTATTAGTAAAACCGAACAATACATTCACGGCAATCCTGCTTCAAAGGACAGCACAGTTTCACACCAATTCATAGGACCTGCATCATCAAGAGTCAGTAAATTGCCATTCAGGCAGCATATTAGACCATTAATGAGCACAGAAAAGAAGGCACGCCTTCCTCTCACACAAGTGTGACATGAACAGCTGCATTATATTCCAAAGTCAAACACTATTAAGACACACATTAGCGAGCCATTAGGAGTATGATGAGTTTCACATTGTTTAAGATTTATTCCGACTCAACAGAGGCTGCACATCATAGCTTGGCAACAAATGGTGTTTCAGTAAGCGAGCTTTCTTTACAAAATGCATCAATAATCAATTAAAACAGTAGCTTTTAATACATTTCTCTAATGTCAGTTACTATTTACGGCCTTTGTTTTAAAGTGCAGCTTTCAGTGATCCACTGAACTAACTACACAACAGACCCAATGCTTTTTAAACTCAAATCCAGGTCTGCATATTGAAAACTCTGAATTCAAACTCTCTGAGAAACTGAGAATCAATAGCTTACTTACTCCTGCTATGCTTTCAATTCTTGTTCGTCTAAGAGTGGAAACCTCAAACTTCACAAAAACCTTAACATGCACCCTGTGAAACAAAGCCTACCTGACATTGCATAAACAAATTTGAACAAGGCTGTTTAGCATTTCATGGCAAATGTAGAAAAAGGTATTTGTCTGTAAGAAGAGGCAGAATGGAAATGGTTAGACAAACTGCTGTGAGTCTGTAAAGAGTTGTTTTTTTTTTTTTTTAATTGTGTTAAGCTCAAGTTCAGGGTTACATGTTAGATACATGTTCCATAATAATGGTGTATATTAGGACTTTCCAAAATAACACAAGTTTTTGATTTTATTTGGCAAAAATACAAACCAAGAAAAGAAACGGACTGAAAACATCTTTCCTAACTTCCTGACTGGTAATAAAAGAACACAGGCAAACAACCCTAAACAATGCATTGTCCAATTCCTATACCGTATTTTTGCGCTAAAATATATACAAATAAGAAACCAGAGAACAGCATATGAAAGGCTAGGACTATTTTCAGATTTAAATGCAAAAGTCAGCAGAAAAAAGGAACATAAAACATTAAAAATTATTTCAAGATATGGGACAAGAATGACTGAAAAATCTTGAATGTTCTAGTCCATCTAGTTGTGGTTGTGATATTTAAATGAAAACAATTAAAGAGATTGCAATGTTTCCCACTCTCCATGGATGTAGATTTTTCTACCATGTTGAAAAGAGAGTCAGCAGGGGGAGTAAGTTTGATTCGGAGTCAAAAGTCGACCCGTCATTAGACTGGATTACACTGTGGCTTACTCTCTGAGAAGGAGATAGAAGTGTATTTTTAATCCTATTTTCTCTTTGCAAACTTTTTCTGTCTGTTGTAAAGCAACGTTGGGTTTAAGAAATCTTAAATCTGTATTATAAGTTGGTAAAACTGACCTCAAAATAATGTAGGCTGGGCTTACCCTACTATATCTTCTGCATAGTAAGGTTTATAAAAAAAAAAAAAAAACATACTGTTTCAGTGAAGAAACCTTGAAGAGATGTAATTTTCAAAAACAAACCTTGATACAAGTTATTTCAGCAGTTTGTTGCACAATTGAGTCGACTACTACAAAAATCCTAATGTCTTTAAACTCTTTCATACCACCAACAGGATGGGCAGGGTCAAAGGGCGAGAGCCTAACCTAGAAAAAAAAATAAACTTTACAGGTAGCTACAACCCCTGAGAGAGTACTGCACACAGGATGAAATTAACAATAAATCAATAAATCAGTTCTCAAGTTTGTAAACTGTAAACTCGACCTTCACATCAAGACCACCTTCTTGTATTTATTTACTCTACATGCAAGCATCATTGATCAAACTTAAAGATACCACCCAAACATAAGATATTTTCCTGGAGCCATTAAGCGTAATTATTATTTCACTCACGCATCATTACATACCATAAACCAAATATTTGACTACTGATTACATCAGTGAGGAAAGCAGCTTTGTTGCTATACGGTAACATGCATCACAACGCTCTCAGAGGAAACTGTCTGCTCATTCGTCATGAATGTTTGTGAGGACTTTTTGTGATGGTCACTGTAACTTAGAGCCGTTGATTCTTGACAGAACTCACCTGTGGATATTTACTTAAAGTGTAACTGTATGCATTTGTCACTAATGAAGCTACCAGCACATGTGGCTCTGAGTTTCAGACAAAAATGTGCTCCGAAGACGGTATCTTATGTCTTTAAAAATGCAATCATAAAGCATTGTTTTCTTTATGCTTTTCTTCAAGTGATTGTAAAGAATATTGCAAATGCAATAGCCATATCAACAATCTTTAAATTTAGCTTTAAATCTTGATATGTGTGGTCAGGGTTAGGGCTGGGCGGTATGACGGTATATACCGTTACCGCGGAATAAAATGTCTACCGTTACAGATTTTCCTATTCCGTGTACGTAGCGCTCCTGCACGTGAGAACGATCGAGAAGCTGTACATAAGAGTAGTTGTGAGAGGAAAAACATGGAGAAAGATAAGCACGCTGGTGAAGAAGTCCCACAAACCAATCCTGAGCAGGAGGAGGAACTTGTTATGAAAAGAGGCGCGACATCGGTGGTATGGACATGGTTCGGGTTTACAAAATCTGACAAAGAGCAGAAAAATGTTATTTGCAAACTGTGTACCGCGAATGTTCCCGAGCACAAGTAGCCTGTTTTATCACCTTAAAATGAAGCATGTCAAAGCATACAATTGATTTACAGTTGATTTACCAGAATGACTATTTTTTCACGTGATATATATCGTTACCATGAAATAAAATTACTCATTCCGTGAAATAGATTTTTGGTCATACCGCCCACCCCTAGTCAGGGTAAATTCTGGACGGTTCCTGTCCATTTACACCTAGCAGTTATAAATCACAAATTTAAAAACACAATCATTCACAGTTCAGTCATTAATTTATTCATACTCATAGTTATATCACAGAGCTGCTGAATGCGCCATGCTGATATTTACTAGCAGTTTTGACAGTAGTACTGGCTGTAATTCTAATCACAGGACCATATTAATGCACTAGTTCTAATACGCTATCGTTTCTATAGTAACAGCTCATTCACAGTGACTTGAACGGCGGATGCTCCACATGGATTAAAAATGTGTTGTTATTTAACAAGGAAAAACGTGTAATTGTTGATATGGTGATGTTTTCTGTAAGTATGCCTTTAATTAACATTTATGGAAGGAGTCTCCAGTGTCAGTGTTTTGTAGCGGGCAGTACGTTTTCTGTCACAGGAGTGTCAGGACAGCATTTCTCTTGTTTCAAGTTTTTTTGTCTTTGTCATGATAGAGAAAAATAAGAGGCTGGTGACGGAATGACTTTATAGCTTTTATAACATTAGTGATAACGGGAACTTGTTTTGAAGGTGGACATGCCACAACATTAAATGTAACTATGAATCAATAAAAAATAGGAGCTGAATAAAACACTGTTGCTGTTTAATATTTTTTAAAATTGTAATTAAAGTTGGCAATTTGCTGTTATAAGAGGATTAAAACAAGGTGACATGCTGTTGTAGGAAAACAATCAGCTTGGGGTGGCAACAGTAACTCGGTTGATTTTCCTATTACAGCATGTACCATTGTGTTTTATTCCGTACTTGAGCAAGTCTAATGATTAAAATGTGTCTAAATGATAGGTTAAACATAGTCTGATACTTTACTTGCCTTGCATGTACTAAGAAGATTGAAAAATAGATCAGGGTCAGAAATCTTGGTTACTCTTAGAACAGGCACAGACTGGCCATTGGGAAGTTCGGGAAGGCCGGTCTTGTGAGGGCCGGTCTTTTTTTTTCCTAACCCCGACATTATATAGCCTATATACAGATATTCAGTAGGTCATCTTAGCTGCAGCGGCACAGTTTCATCGTTTTACATATTAGCTTAACACAAACAATACAAATGAACAGATTTTTTTTTTTTTTTAAATTAATGATTCGTTGATCGAGATACATGTTGTGTCAGCTCGAATTTGGTGTATCAAATTGGGGCCGATTGATAGCAAATTCCCGGGCTGCTTTTTGTTGCCAGTTCGCCCCTGTCTTAGAATCAGTTTAAAATTTCCTTGAATAATGTTTATCCCTTATTAAAAAATTATCATTCATTCATTCATTCACATTGCAGATTTACATGATATACTGTATCATCAAATGGGTTTCATCAAATGGAAATAGAGAAACGTCAGCCACCTATCGTAGGATATTAGCACTCTGAAACACACAGTTCATTACGTAAACATAATGTGCCAAGTACTTCGTCCTATGGGACAAAGGGAAATTCCCGATGTTGCCCAGCACGTTTCTTCTTCCTTGTAATTCCCAAAACATAGGCTACTTAATATTAATTTCTATGTTGGATGCATTATATTCTGACCAGCTGGCTGAGGCCTGCTTTCTGGAAGTAGAGGAGCCCACCTGAGAAGATAGAAATTTAAGACGGCACTTATGCGTCTGGCTTCGCACTCTGGTTTGAGCTGTGCTATGAATGTTGGTCAAACATCTGTAATCCACTAACCGAAATGTACCTAAGTGTGATGAGGAATAACTTCTTATGGATAATATTCGCTGGTGGAATGCATGTTGCACCAAAATCCTTTAATTATGTCCGTTTCTCAAATTAATTTAGTTATTTATGGCAAATATTGATCGAGATGGACATGTTTATTAAATGTAAGTTACCACAGACAATTCCAATTTATTTTTGCTTATGTCAATTGTAAGGAATATACCATATTCTTCTCCAAGTGTATGTATATAATTCTGAAAGGTAATGTGTGCCAGTAGTGCCTCCTATCAGAAAGAGGTTTCTGAAACATATTTACTCACAAAGAGAGGATTCTAGAAAGAGCTGTCATTAAAACTTCTTCCATTAGTAACTCTTATCACACTGTATTTCTTTCATTTGCCTGCGACACATTCCTAGAGAATTACGCACTATACAGTATGCCATTGATTTGCAGTAACGTGCCATTATCAACAGCGCACTTCACAAAAGCAGTGGTAAGGAGTGTTGTTTATATGTTTGTTCTGAGTAAAAGAGAGAAAGAGGGAGATCGTTGCGTGCTTGTCTTTAATTGGCTGCAGCGGGGAGCTGTACACTGACATCTGCTGCTGATTTCTGGTGATAATAAATCAGGTTTGCTTCACAACTGGCACTCTTTCATAGAGCTTTCATTTCGTCTTCCTTCTCTATTTTTCTCCTTCTCTTTCCTCATAGGAAGGCAGAAGACCTGAAGTGGAGCGCTGGAATATTTCCGAACCTATTTGTCTCACGTTGGGTGGATGGACAACTTGAATCCCAAAAGATTACGGATGAGAAAAGATGATGGGTAGAACAGAAAAAAAACAGCTGGAAAATGGTCAGAATGGTCTGATGATGGGACCTGGTAAGCCAGAAGCATACATTATGTACACATGTGAGAGCAGACCATAGCCAGGTGGAGGGAGAAAAAAAGAGAGAATAGGTGGGCTTAACAGGGAAGAGTGAAAATCGCTGTCAGAGCCTAAACAAAATAATACAAATTCCGCCTGTCCATGAATCCTTTCCTGCCTCTCAGCTTTCAGCTCTTAGAATTTGCCTCAAGGTTTTGGATATTCAAAGTGCTGTCAGGGAGAAAAGTTAAGGCACTCACCCAAGTTTTAAGGAAAAAAAATCTACACAAACTCACTCAGGGCCAAGTATAGGAGTATGTGAAAATGATCCACTATGAAAAAATGTGATGTTCAACAAGACCACGGAGCAGGGGGAGGCATCATTTTTGATCTGCACTTCCACAAGTACTGTTTCAGAGCACCATCAATGTTGTGTATTGATAGAAAGAAATACTGAGACCCGGCTTTCTGGCCCAAGCAAAGAGTTCACAAAACTGCACAAATTATTTATTTAGTGAATAAAGTTGGTGTGTGGCCGAGTGGGGGAGGGGCCAGAGGAAATGAGCAGGTAATGAGTAAATGTATACACCTGTGCATTTTTTGCACTAGCATACTAATGTGCCTGTCTTTTGTCAGTAGGCTGTCGATTCCATGAGAGACAGTGAGTTGAGCTCAACAATACTGGATTAAATAAAATCAATCCAGATGACAGAACTGTTTGTTTGTTTATTGTGTATTACACAAATTGCAAAGAAAAGTGCTTGTTTGAACCATTTGTGCTTGAAAATTTTTAAAAAAAGACTTGACAGCACAGCCATCCAAACTGGCTCCTGTGTCCTCATTCCCTACCCAGTCAGCCGGGGTGTCACGATAACTTAGCAAATCTGTTACCTAATGTGTATATGTTTAATAACATTCTCTGACATCTGATATGTAATGTTTTAATTTCATCATCATTGAAAGCACAATAGCAAAACCACAAAATATGACATAGAGAAAAGCTGCTACACAACTGCAACAGCTTCCTGTGGCAGTCCCTGACCCTGTGTCCACAGCAATCACACACACACACAAAAGCACACACATCATCAGCCACCCTTGGGGTGAGTAGACGAGCAGGCCTGAGCTTTCGGCATCCTCGTGTTTAGACAACTGCACTAACCACCTCGTCTTCTTCATCATTTTGGCTGTTGTCTTTGGGCTCCCATCAAAACCAGGGGAACATCTGCAGCTCAAAGCGCTCCTTCAGCACGCGTGCCCAGAATCTGCTTTAATTTAAGGGCTTTTTCAAACTAAAAAGAGAAGCCCTTTATTATCTCCATACTCCAATCTCTCACAGCCGTGCTAAAACACAACCAAATATGAGTGTAGAACATGATCAGCTGTCATTACAGATCCCTAGGCTATTTTGATATATTAGTTTTGGATTTGATGTTGTATACATTTTGGAGTGCAGTTATAGGGGATTTTTTTGCAATAACAATCAGCTTGTCATGAGAGACATAGAGCATGTAAACAAAACTGATTTTACCAAATTAATAACAACATGTATATGCTGATGCACATGCAATCTTATCTGCAATTGAAATAATGGCAAAACCAGAGCTGTGTGGATGAATAAATATTCAATTTAAACAAATGTAATATGCATGATTACAAAAGCAAAGCAACCAACCAACATATTTGCTCTGTTGGTATTTCCATCATTTCCTTCATTGACCTAGTCTTTATCACCTCCAATAGGTAGGACACACCAGAATAATTGCACAATAATTACTTGATTACCTCCTTCCCACTAGGCACTCACTGGTTAGATTATGCAACATGAAATCAACAATCGATGTATAATTTCCAAAATGTTGAACATCACTGCATAGTTTTGATTGTCAAATTGTATCACAAAAACACATTTATGTTGAAATACAACTCTACACCCACTGGAATCTGTTTAGGACCCCATCTGTATTAATATATGAACCATGCTAATTTAATCATGTGATATTGTCTTAGCGGTACAATCTTCAGTTTGTTTTTCATTTCTACCTTCTTGTCACGTTATTTTAACCAATGCTACCTTACACCAGGTTCTCATAAAATATCTGAAACAGTGGTTGATCAATAGCTGTGTTTTGTTCAGCACATGTGGGGATTTTAAACCGTATAAAGAAGAATTCATTTTACATCTGAGCAGGACTAAAAAGTGTTGCTGATTTTCCAAACCATATTCATTACTCCAAACATGGTAAGACATGAATGAAAGTGTTCTGATAATTACCTTTTGGTGCAATAATAGCTAGTGTCTCCCAAAATCACCTGTTACTGAGTATAGAGGAAAAGGTCTGCTTAGTTATAGTTGACTTCACAAGGTGGAAGGTACAAAAAAAGTGCACATGTAAATGTAGTACTCATTTTTTTATTTAGAAGTACAGCTATGAACATATCTACTAATAGTATGTAGTAAATGGCATCTGAGTCTCTTTATCAGACCATTAATGACTGAAAACGTTCCTAGACAGCTCTGAGAGAAAAAAAAAATCACATTTCTAACACATTTTGGTGGGACAAAGAAATCTTCTTCCTATGCATCTGGGATTTTTTTTCCCAAGTCAAGTTTTTCTCAGTTCATGTGCATTGTGATGGTAGTTTTTGAATGAATGAATGAACACATTTTCTGAATGAATGTCAAGCAGTTAAGATCCTTCATGTAGCTAGGATCCTAGATCTGAACTGCAATGCTTGGCATCTTTCCATCTTTTTTTTTTTTTTTAACATGCTCCACATGGACATTCAACACGATAAAAAAACAACCCATCCAACTCTGTCCAAATATGAATCTGTGCACATAAGACAGAAATGTTTTAAAATGTATGGACTTGTCCAGAGTATCATTAAAATATATGGAGCGTTACCCACACCGCGCATATGGCCTGCGCCAACTTTATTGCACATTTATGGCTTGATGGAGGAGGAACAACACTGCCTTTGCCACAGAGAGGCTTGACACGATGGACAGACACCCAGGTGGACTGCTGACACTAAGGGGCCAGGAAGACAGAACAAACATGATTTTTTCACTGCCCTCCTTCCATCAACACAAACAGTCTGCTTTCAGTACCAGGGGATGTAACCTTCACCAGGGTGGAAAACCTAGACTCCAACACAGGATGTACTGTATGTAAAACAGCCCTTTTCTCTGTCACTCAGTTTGAAAGTCCCACTGTAGTATTACTTGGACTCAGCTCAGTGCAAACAAAGAGCATATGTATGACCTATAGGGTAAACAAAGATGGATGCATCAGATGGACAATAACCAAGAGGTACCCTCAGGCCACAATAAATGAAGGTTACATAAACAGACCTGTTTCATAGTACACTATGATCTCACAATGATCATGGCAATATAATTTGTGTGAAATATATTGCCATGAGGCATGAGGTCCCTATCCATAACCCTCAGTGGTGGAATGAATTTGCAACCTCAATCCGGAGAGCAGAATCCGTCACTATTTTCAAAAGACAGCTGAAGACCCACTACTTCTGTGAACACTTAACTAACCCCTAACTTGTCCCCTGCCCCCCCCCACCCCTTAAATAAAAAAATAATAAGTAAAATAAAAATTAAATTTAAAAAAAGTGAAAATCTGCACTTACATTGGCTCTTGCAGTTTGCTTGTCTAGAAATCAATTAAAAATCTTGTATGGCTGTTAGGTTCTCTCTCTCTCGCTACGCAGCTAGCGGAGGCTAGCGGAGTAGCGCACTTCCGCATTCCACTAAGCGCACTCCAGCGCTATTCATGAAAACCCTCCGGACTGTTTCATTCATGAACTCACGTTTGTTTTATTTGCCATGTGCGTTGGTTTTCATTCACGTCATGTCTCCACCTCCTGTGTGTTACCATGTGCTTGTGTTTTGGTTCGTGTCATATCTCCGCCTCCGTATGTTTATTGGTTCTTTGGTTTGCGTCATGTCTCTGTCCCCGTTCGCTTATTGGGTTTCTGTTTATTGGTTCATGATTCGTCTCAGGTGTTTTGAGTTTCAGTTCGTTTACCTTTAATGTGTTTGTGTTTAAAAAGCCCCTTTTGTTTCCGCTTCATTGCGGAGTATTAGTTTAGATTAAGAATGAGTATGTGCGGTCAGCCGATTTCTTTCTTGTGTTCTCTCACCCTTAGTTCATGGTTCCCAGACCAACTATCTATGTTTGTAGTTCGTTATCCTTAGCCCGTAGTTCGTGGTTCCCATACCACAGCATAGCGTCATGTGTTTGTTCCCTCTTGTTTTGTTTTCTGCATATGGATTACTGCTTTGTGGATTACTGCCTCATTCGTGAAGGATTATCACACTTTGGATTACTGCTGTTCATTCAATGGATTATGGTTTGTTGTTTTTTCTGTTCCTTTAATTTTGAATGACATGTTCCTAATAAACTGACGTTTCCCCTGCGCATGCATCCTGACTCCCCTTCCTCCAGTTTACATAACAGAATACTCCGCCAAAACATGGATGCAGCGGGGAAACTTATGGATAACCGCGCCCCACTTTTTGTTCCCCCCCTGGATTCTATTTCTTTTCGGGCCTGTGTTCTGCCTCCTACCACCTATGACGGCATCTCGTGGCACCCCCGTTATTTTTTGCTACAGGTCCAGGGATTTTTTGTTGGTTTAGAGGGTCCAAAACCCAGTGAGGAACTATGGCCCCGGTTCCTCCTTTCCCGTTTGGCCGGCTCAGCCCGCTGGTGGGCAGAGACCCACTTCGCCAGCGGATACACAGAACTGGTGACAGTTCCAGGTTTTGTGGAGCTCCTGACACAGGAATATGGGAGCCCAGAATCTGAGTCCGACCTCAATGCCCTACTGAACTCGGTGCACCTGCCCGGGGACCAGGGCCAGTCATTCCTGGACTATTACGAGAGGGAGCGGGCTAACATGGCAACCTGCACCTCTCAGCTCCTGACCCAGAAGTGCGCCACCGAAGGATGCACCCGACCAGCCATCCTACAGTGCCCCACCTGCAGGAAACAGGGAGGAAGGAGCAGCTACTTCTGCTCACAAGCCTGTTTTAAGGGCAGCTGGCGGGTGCACAAACGACTCCACAGGTGGGCTACCCCAGAGCTCAAGCCGGAGGCCCAGCAGGAGGTCTCCACAGCGGAGCTGTCCCTGGAGGTTAACATGGCAACCTCCAGCCTCGAGCTCTAGCCGGAGACCCAGCAGGAGGTTTTCCCAGCAGAGCTGCTCTTGGAAGTTCATGAGGAGACCTCCACTCCTGTCCTGTTCCTGTCGGAGACCCAAGTGGGGTGCTCCGCTCCAGCCCAGTTCCTGTCGGAGACCCAAGTGGGGTGCTCCATTCCAGCCCAGTTCCTGTCAGAGACCCAAGGGGGGTGCTCCACTCCAGTCCTGTTCCCACCAGAGGTTCAAGAAGAAACCTCCTCTCCTGTCCTGCTTATACCGGAGGTCCACGAGGAGACCTCCGCCCAAGCCATGTTCCTGCCAGAGGTTCAAGAAGAAACCTCCACTCCTGACCTGC
Organism: Cranoglanis bouderius; assembly: GCA_023630585.1. Lineage (NCBI taxonomy): Eukaryota > Metazoa > Chordata > Actinopteri > Siluriformes > Cranoglanididae > Cranoglanis > Cranoglanis bouderius. The sequence goes on from CM042549.1 coordinate 7,324,813, forward strand.
TCATGACCTCTTCTCAAGCCAAGTCTATGTCAGAGGTCCACGGGATGACCTCTTCCCAAGCCCAGTCCATGTCTGAGGTCCACGGGATGACCTCCTTTCCAAGTTCTAACCCATGTTTTAGCGCAAAATTAAGTCCTAGTCCATGTCCAGGTTCCTGCCCTAGTCCATGTCCAACTCCATGTCCTGGTTTCTGCCCTAATCCAAGGCCAATTCCAAATCCAGTTCCCATTCCAGTTTCCGATGCTTTTCCAAGGCCTGTTCCCAGTCCTGTCCCCAGTCCTGATCCCAGTCCATGCCTCAGTCTATGCCCAAAGCCAGTTCCCGGTCCCGCTCCCGGTCCTGTTTCCAATCCTGCTCCTGGTCCCGTTCCCGGTCCCAACCCTGTTTCCAACCCTGTTCCTAGTCTTGTTTCCAACCCAGTTCTTGATTTAGTTTCCAGCTCTGTTTTTGATTTAATTTCTAGTTCTGTTTTTTATTTAATTTCTAGTTCTGTTTTTGCTTTAATTCTCAGTTCGGTTGCTGATTTAATTGCCAGCTCCATTCCCAGCTCCGTTCCCAGCTCTGTTCCCAGTCAGGTTTTAGATTTTGTTGACGGTGCTGTCTCTGGTCTAGTTTCCAGTTCAGCACACGATCTTGTCTCCTCCTCTGTCTCCTCCTCTGTCTCCTGTTACCTTCCTAGCTCAGCTTCCAGTCCAGTTTCAGATTTTCTCTCCATCTCTGTCTCCAAGTTAATTCCCAGCTCTGTTTCCATCTCTGTTTCCAGCTCTGTTTCCAGTCAGGTTTTTGATTTTGTTTGTGGTTCTAGGTCTAGCCCAGTTCTCTGTCCAGTTCTCTGTCCTGTCTCCAAGCCTGTCTCCCGATCTGTCTCCAAGCCTGTCTCCCGATCTGTCTCCAAGCCTGTCTCCCGATCTGTCTCAAAGCCTGTCTTCCGATCTGTTTCCAAGCCTGTCTCCAATCCAGGTGCCAAATCTGACTCCAGTCCTGGTTCCAGGCCAAGCTTCAAGCTAGGCACCAAGTCAAGCCTCAAGGCAAGCTCCAAGCCTAGCACCAAGTCAAGCGTCACGCCAAACACCAGGTCAGGCACAGCTACAAGCTCCAAGTCACGCACCAGGTCAAGCATCACACCAAGTTCTCGACCAAGTTCTTGACCAGGGCCGAAGGGACAACCCGACACGCTCTGCTCTGGTCTCGGGACACTGGACATCGCCAGCCTCAGGTTCCGGGGGTCAGAGGTTAGGATCCTGCCCAGGGGCCCAGGTCTGCCAAAGCGGCTGGAACTTTTGGTGCTTCGGGAGCCGCTCCTTGGGGGGGGGGGCTCTGTTAGGTTCTCTCTCTCTCGCTACGCAGCTAGCGGAGGCTAGCGGAGTAGCGCACTCCCGCATTCCACTAAGCGCACTCCAGCGCTATTCATGAAAACCCTCCGGACTGTTTCATTCATGAACTCACATTTGTTTTCTTTGCCATATGCATTTGTTTTCGTTCACGTCATGTCTCCGCCTCCTGTGTGTTACCATGTCCTTGTGTTTTGGTTCGTGTCATGTCTCCGCCTCCGTATGTTTATTGGTTCTTTGGTTTGCGTCATGTCTCTGTTCCCGTTCGCTTATTGGGTTTCTGTTTATTGATTCATGATTCGTCTCAGGTGTTTTGAGTTTCAATTCATTTACCCTTAATGTGTTTGTGTTTAAAAAGCCCCTTTTGTTTCCACTTCGTTGCGGAGTATTAGTTTAGATTAAGAATGAGTATGTGCGTTCAGTCGATTTCTTTCTTGTGTTCTCTCGCCCCTAGTTCATGGTTCCCAGACCACAGCATAGCATCGTGTGTTTGTTCCATTTGTTTTGTTTTCTGTATATGGATTACTGCTTTGTGGATTACTGCCTCATTTGTGAAGGATTATCACACTTTGGATTACTGCTTTTCGTTCAATGGATTATGGTTTGTTGTTTTTTTTCTGTTTCTTTAATTTTGAATGACATGTTCCTAATAAACTGACGTTTCCCCTGCGCATGCATCCTGACTCCCCTTCCTCCAGTTTACATAACAATGGTAGCACTACTTGTATTGTTCTATGCTTGACATATCACTTTGCTTGTATTTCCTCATGTGTAAGTCGCTTTGGATAAAAGCGTCTGGTAAATGAATATAATATATATATTATAGTGTGTGTATGTATGTATGTACATGTGTGTGTGTGTGTGGTGCCCTCCACTAATACTGGCACCCCTGGTAAATATGAGAATAGAAGGCTATAAAAAAAAGTCTTTATTGTTTTTTGATCTTTTGTTAAAAAAATTCCCAAAATACTCTGCTCTCATGGATATCAAATAATTGCAAACACAACACAGGTTTATCAAAAAAAATCTTTGTTAAATATAAGTGTGCAACAATTATTGTCACCCCTATGAATTCATATGAGAAAAATATATTTGAAGTATATTCTCATTGATATTTTAGATTTTTTTTAGTACACTTGGGCGACTAGGAACAGGAAATTGTTCAATCATGACTTCCTGTTTCAAGAATAGGGGTATAAATATGAGGTAACACGTAGGCCAAATTCCCTTAGTCATTCATAATAATGGATTAGACCAAGGAATATAGCTGTGATGTGGGCAAAAGGTTGTTGAGCTTCACAAAATGGGAAGTGGCTATAAGAAAATAGCACAAGCATTGAAAATGCCCATTTCCACCATCAGGACAATAATTAAGAAGTTCCAGTCAACTGAAATGTTATGAATCAACCTGGAATTGGATGTGTGTCTATATTGTCTCAACGCACTGTGAAGAGGATGGTTCAAGTGGCCAAAAAATGTACAAGGATCACAGCTGGAGAATTGCAGAAGTTAGTTGCGTCTTGGGGTCAGAAAGTCTCCAAAACTACAATCCAAAATCACCTAAATCACCACAAGTTGTTTGGAAGGGTTTCAAGAAAAAAGCCTCTACTCTCATCCAAAAACAAACTCAAGCGTCTTCAGTTTGCCAGACACTACTGGAACTTCAAATGGGATCGGGTTCTATGGTCAGATGAAACCAAAATAGAGCTTTTTGGCAATAAACACCAGAGGTGGTTTTGGCGCACACAGAGAGGTAGCCATATGGAAAAGTACCTCATGCAAGCAGTTAAATATGGTGGTGGCTCTTTAATGTTTTGGGGCTGTTTTTCTGCCAGAGGACTTGGACAATTTGTTAGGATACATGGCATCATGGACTCTATCAAATATCAACAGATATTAAATGAAAACCTGACTGCCTCTGCCAGAAAACTTAAAATGGGCCATGGTTGGATCTTCCAGCAGGACAATGATACATTACATACATACATCAAAATCAACAGAAAAATGGTTTACTGACCACAAAATCAAGGTCCTGCCCTGGCCATCCCAGTCCCCTGACTTGAAACCCATAGAAACCATGTGGGGTGAACTGAAGAGGAGAGTCCACTAAATTGGACCTCGAATTTTGAAGGATCTGGAGAGATTCTGTATGGAGGAATGGTCTCAGATGCCTTGCCAACCTCATCAGGCATTATAGGAGAAGACTCAGAGCTGTTATCTTGGCAAAAGGAGGTAGCACTGACTAAAAGGGTGCCAATAATTGTTGCACACCTGTATTTAACAAAAATATTTTTTTGGATAAACCTGTGTTCTGTCTGCAATCATTTGATATTCATGAGCATATTATTGTGAATTGTGTTAAACAATAAAGACAATTTTTCTCAGCCTCCTTTGCTCATATTTACCAAGGGTACCAATATTAGTGGAGGGCACTGTATGTGTATATATATATATATATATATATATATATATATATATATATATATATATATATATATATATATATATATATATAAACATTTTTGTATTATAGATATGAAGTGTCTGAAACATAGCTGAAGAAAAGTAAAATTGCATACAAAAAAAAAAAATCTTAAGCTTCAATCTAAATATTGATGACAGTACGCAAATAAGTATGGCACTCTCGTCATCCCTGTTTTGGCAGTATGCAGTTTGAAATATGCTTTTCTTTATCAGAGCAACCCTTATATTTGATGAATAAATGACACATACAAGCAGTTAAATATATACTTAACTGGACTATTTAAAAACAAATTTATTGTGCTAATAATGTCAGTATTTCATAATAAGTTTGACAAATAATTATATTACCATCTTGCCCAAGTATCTAAAGTGGTTGAAAATAAGACATCAAAACACAAATTTGCTATGAGCTATGATTATTTGCAAACAGGTCTGTCCCACAGATGCTCATTTTTTCCTGGAGGAATTATAGGGAGTTATAAAAAAAAAAAAAAATTGCCCCTGATGTGACACAAAGACCGCTTTGTAATTGGTTATCGTGTGAACTATAAATGACTGCAATATCTCTCATAGCACTTGAATGAATGTTGAGGCTGAGGCTAAACCAGTCAGAAGCTTTACCAGCGCCCACAGATCCTCTGCTTGGCTCCCTGTGAAAGCAAGATCTCCCGCTCCCCATGTGTTTTTCTCATTAGCCCCTTACGCTAGGCCAATAACGCTGTAGCGCTTATTTAGCAGCCGTGACACTCGGCATCCCGCTCTGCCCACACCTCTGTGCACTGGGAGAGGCATTAAAGCCACAGCGTGGCCGGGAAAGCATGCGCGCTGCTCACCAAAAACGGACATTTAGCCACGACTGTGGCTCGGGTTACCTCTGCCACCATGTCATTCAATACCGCAACTGTAAATTGTACATAAAGCGTGTGAAATCGCAGATGCTTGTGCCCCACCGGGGTCGTAAAGTTAATATATTCAGCGATTTTTAACGCTCCTACTCTGTTCTCTGTGACAGCCAAAACTGAGATATTAAAACAGAATCATTTAATAAATATTGTCACACTGCATAATTTAGACATCACCTTTACGGTAAAAATGAGATCCAGCATGGGCTTCTGTTGCCTGTTGTTAATAACTAACTTTTTATTCCCTTTGACAATGAAAAAAGTAAAACAACTACAAAGGGAAAGCCAAGTTTTCTGTTATAATACCTGAGAGGAAGAAAATTATAGTTTGTTAAGGAGTTATTTGAGATGCTCTTTGTCCATTATGAAATCCCACTACACAATTATTATATAACTTTGTTGAACCTCTGCTGGTTCAAAGATAACCAAGTGATATGCTGGTCCTCACCCAAAGATATCAGTCACTGTAAACATAAAAAAAGATTATAATATGCCTGCTCTGGAGACCAAAGTGAATTTTTGTAAATATCCATTCTCAGGGGACTAGACCAAGTTGTAAAACACACACACACACACACACACACGCACACACACACACACACACACACACACACACACACACACACACACGAGTTTCTAAATGCCCAGTTTGGGATTTCCCTGCTCTGTTGTGTGTTTGCAAGTTTCAGTAACTCCTACCACAACTCCTACCAGCTAACATTAAAACTCGTCACTTGTAAACCGAGCTGCTAAGTTTAATTGATCTAAAAGAATTTAATGTGGCGTAGTGAATCGGAGCCGACAGCGCAGATTTATCTGGTGGTCTCAGCAAGAACATAATATTGTGGACGTTTTAGACCGGTGGGAATATTTAATTGTGGCCACAAAAATGATTTACTCCACATTGACTTAAATTACAATGTGGGTGCATGGCTTGAATTCAGCTTTTAATTTCATTCATAAAAAATATAAATTAGCAATAGAAAGAGAAAGAGGGAGAATGCATTATCCTTAAAACTGTCACTGTAACAGAACAGAACAATACTTTCAGTCATTCAAATTTAACTGCAGTATTTACATATAAAATAAACACAATGTAGATTATTTTAATGCCCTGCACAAACCTGTTAAATTTTCTGCATGCCATGTTGGTAACTTAAAGTGTAATATGTTAAAATCCAAAAGTATATGTTTTGAACAACATTATAACAACTAAAATAACATAATCTGAATCTCAGTGTGAATTGTGAGTTCACTGAATTGTGATTTTGTCAGACTAAATGAAAAAAGGAGCCACCAACAGTTTTTGAATCTTCTAACAGACATGCACTAATAAGAATGCAGAGGAAAGAAAATGAGACAGGAGGAAGTTGAATTGCCACCATGAAAGTGGACACCCTGTAGAAACACACTGATGTTTTATGGAGCCGAAAGTTGCTTTGAGGCCAGATTAACGTCTAACCCAAACCTCTGTGATCTCTTACCTCATCCTCAACTTTAACTGCCATGCCCCTAGGACACACTTGCTCTTTGAATAACTTATGCATACACTGAATAAATGCGGAAACACCCCCCCACCACCACCCTTTAACAACCCTGCCTCTGATTCTTATGCAGGAATGCAACCGCAAATTTGTCTCCGATAAAAATGTATACTGAAAGACACTTATAGCCAAATTCATAATCATCCGCGATTGTTTTGTCTGGAAAATGCATCTGCTGTCCATGACAGCTCCACAGCACTGAGTTTTCTCACGACCACGGCTCTAAAAATGCCTGCACACTGGTGACTCACTCCAGCAATGTATCATAAGTTCTGCACTTCTACGCTGATCCAGCTGCCCTGTTGCACTATGCTGACACCAGTCCTGTGGCTTCTCTTAAAACTGCAAACTTGGATGTTGGGTGAATAGGCCGATCGTAGATCAGAAGAAAAAGAAAACCTAGCTCTGGCAGCTGACACAGACAGCAGGACAAAACCATGAAAAATTGCAACAGAAAAACCACAGTAAACTAACATTGTCTCAAAGTACAAGTATGAGAAGCGATGACTATCCACACTTACAAAGCTGCATATGTACGTATGACCATATGCTTATTTGAAATGCTAACAAACATAATGTGCTATTTAAATAAATACTTCATTTTGAACAAATTTAGTATGAGGACTTCAAGACAGTGTGCACTATGAGCTATGTTACCAAGGTAACCATCTCAGATCTCAATCGCTCCACAACGTCTGAAATCTCCAGCCTTTTTCTTTCTCTCATTCTCTCTCTCAGGGCAGCTTGAGGCAGCACTCGATTGGCTTTCTGCCTATCCAAGCTGAACAACAGCAAGATGTGCAATTAAATTAAGACCCCTCGGTCAGTACACCAAAGAGGAGGAAATGCATTTCAGGAGTCTTGGGATGGCTGAATTACTGGAATGCATCAGATACTGGCTGCTGCCCAAAGTCTTGAAGCACTCCTCTGATTAGAGATGCACTGCGCAGTGACCCCAGAGAACAGATGAACAAAGCATCATTAAAAGGTGATGGATCAACCATTCAGCCGAGGGAGACCATTGTCCTTGGTACCGGGGCGAGACCTTTGATGTTCGTCGCTTTACTGACTCTGTTTTGGCATTCCACGCGTCTCTTTACATACCATTGAACCTGATCACTTACTGGAAAGATAAATGGTCAACCTGAAAAGTAAGCAGCAAGCCAATCTGGACCAGACAGCAATACTCATTTATGCTAATCAAATATTCTTGAGGGAGCGAAAAAAACACACCACTGGGAATCATTTACGTCCCTTTCTTGTTCCAAGGTAGCCAGCGATGAAAACTGTGGGCATCTGAGGGAGACCTGTCTGGCCGATCCCTGTGCGTATGTTATAAGTGAAGTGTTGCAGAGGTGGAAAAGGTTGCAGAGGTTGAGCTGTAGGGCCAATTGCTCCAGCACGCTCAGGGCACTCTGCAGATGCCAGCTGAGAGTACAGTGGCACACCTTCCTTGCTTAAATCACAACCACATGGTGCCAGCAGACCACGGAGTGGCCCACTCCCCCCACCGATGCACACACTCACAGGCCGTGCCTGTTCCACTGGTAATCACCAATTATTCAAGAAAAGAGCTCTTTGTGTGCAGAGCCCGTACACCGTGCAGCAGCAGTGCCTGCTCCCTCATAATGATCAAGCTTAAGCAGACCATTTACAATCGAACAGAGCCTCTGCCAATGCGTGGAGTTAACCGCAAGGCAGGTTCAAGGTCTGGAGTTCCCTTCTATTGCCTTTGCTAGGTAAATCGCATATTACCCAAAGTAAAGAAACTGCTTGTCAGCTTGGCGAGAGGGATTTTACTGAATCTGTACTTGGTGGTTTTAGGAAAGTGCTTCACCTGGTGAAGGCAAAGCAATTCCTAGGTTTGACAACTTAGATGTGTAACAGATATGTTAGGGTGAGAGATCGTGCTTCTGACACCTTGTAGTGTTATCTGAACACTATTAGTCTCTGATTAAACTGGCAATATGTCAAACACTGGCCTCTGGAACACAGTTCATGAGAAATGTCAATTACCATTTGTACTGACAAGGAACAAAAATAATCAAACTATCACATTCATGTTTCATGTGATTCTTCATTTGAACTTTTGAATGAAAAACAAGCCGAGACCCAACTATAAAATTAAATAAATTAAGATCATTAAATTAAAATCAGTACTCAATTTGATTTAATCTATTTTTTTATTACATTTATCAGAACATCAATCAAGGTTCAGGTTCAGAAACACATTTACTTTGGTTCCCAGTCCCACTCAGCCACAGAGTACAAGTCTTATTATTAACTAGCTCCATCTAGTGTAACTAAGTGTCTTTCCATTGGGTGACTGTACTGCACAGATAAGAGTTATTCTAAACTTCTGATGTGCTAAATGATTTCATACTCAAACCTTAGTTACACTACTTAAAAATATACAGAACAAATAAGCAGAATAAAGAGTAGTATATAGTAAACCAAAGCAACGGACAGAGTGAAAATACAGGCTTATGGAAGCCCGGGGAAATTGCTTGTTTTGATGGTGTTAAGGGCACTGACTTTAATTGTGGAAACAACAGTCTGAGCAAGTTTTTCTAGACAGCGATTAGCCTTGCTTGATTCGAGGGACAAAAGGCAAGGACTTCATACTTTCATAAAAGGTCTTTATGTATGTTATAAATGTTATAAACGCTAATATCTAGTACGGTTCTTTTTAAATGGTTAAACCTGCTGCACCCTAGAGCTCTTCTTCAGAAACAGGACTTATGCCCATGTATTTCTCCTCATGGGCTGCCTTCCCTGGTGCCACAGGGCCCATTAAAATACAGATTCCTCAGCGAGTTCGTCATCTTTCCACCGCCAAGATACACAAAAAATGTTCAGTGCGTCAAGCACTGTCCCCCAGGCAGACTGGCCTCCTACTGATGTCTCACACAAACTGAAGTGAAATATGTCTCATGCCTAATAAAAAAAGAAGAAAAAAAAGCTTATGCTTAACTAGGTTCAAGGTAGATGGCAGAGACAAATTAGCCTCAAGGACAGAATAAGGGGAGTATGCAAATATGGAGATGATATTCATGACACAGAACGCTACCATCACATGCATAGAATTAAATTTTGGAATGCACTTAAATTTTAAGTGAAAATATGAAAAGATATTTTTCATAAACTAGATGGATTTTGTTGCAAGTGCACCCATTTGCAAGTCTGCAAAATTAATCATTTACGCAAAATGATTTTTGGAAGACACTGACAGAAATCAATTTAAAACCTCTCCAATAGACACATACACACACACAACATTCAAATGGAGAAAAAAAAAAGTTGTACTATTTTGTTCACATTTAATTACGTAAACAGCTCCGTTCCATCCATGTAGAGTGTTGTGCTCTACATATTCTAATGATTTAACATTCACAATATCAAACCTGATGTAAAACATATGACTCTGATATATTATTTAGACTGGTTTCCTATAATAAAAGACATGCTGGACTCTCCTTTTTGCATTTTTTCTGAACATTATTTTTCCATTATTTTCTTGTTAAATATTAACCACAGCTTTGTTTAGGCCACCCTCTCTCTTCATTGCTCCCCTGCTAATAGATTCAAATGCTGGCCCATCAGGATCTGACCCTGGCTGTTTTGACAGGGCTCAGGCGGAGAAATGTTTTTGGAGAAAATCTGCTGAATATAATTTTCTCTTACTCTCAGTCGTTCTCTCTCTCCCCTCTATCCATTAATGCAGGGTTGCTGGGCCTGCAGTTTGGAGGGCAGTGCGAGATTGCTGAGTTTGGGCTTTACAGAGTCTCTGCTGATGATAACGGAAGTGGCCTACTGTTAGAAGCTCCTCCATTACCCTGCCTCACAGTCTAGAACACACACACACACACACACACACACACACACACACACAAACATACACATACACACACATATTCCCAAATACACGGATGTGCACACTTTAGGCTACCTCTAGGGTATGAGTGGGTTTAATGAAAACTGTTTATTTGTGCACATTAAAGTTTGAGCACAGTAATTTAATTAAGTAAAGATTGGACAGCTGTACAATCCTAAATTAGTAGTATACGAAAACATCAATACAAAAGCTATTAGGATTACTTTCAAATATACTGATGCTATTTGTATCATCTACTTGCATGTCCTTTATGTATTTTTTTTTTTTTAGAAGTGGGTGTAACTTTCCCTTAAAGTGTCCTTCCCTTCGGCCTGAAGTGCATAGTCCCATAGTGTGGGAGGTTCTGCTGGCAAAACACACAGCTGCTGGTGGATTGCGGCTTCAGTGTTTGCCCTTTGTTTATTTGTTGCTGTGTTAATGTTAAACAGCCATGATTTATACAGTAAGATAATGTCACAATGACTGCAATTTATAGCCATTCACATCTATGTACACACAATTTAAAAGAAAAACTGGAATAACTGAGTGGAGAAACATAAGGTGTACTACATGATATAAATAAGTGATTAACATCCTGTTATGCTCTGTGGCATGTATGAAAATGCCAAGCAGGCCAAGTTTTACTTTTTGAAATCAAGTGACTTTGAAAGAGGTGTCATTATTGAGGTACAGATGGCAAGAGCTTCAGTCACAAATACTGCTCAGCTGGCTGTGATTCAATAAGAACAGTAAATCATGAGAGCTTTGCATTTAGATCTATCGGAAAGATGCAGAAATAGACTAGGAAAAAATAGGATTTTTCAAATAATATATATTAATTCCATTTATTGGATAAATGTGCTATCGGCCTCAGCTAACAAATGTGAATAGGTATTTCTTTAAAAACTGTGTACCATTGATGGGCCCTGTATCACCCATAGAAGGTTCCTAGTCATTTTTAATATAGCATTGAGCCACGCAATCCTAGAAGACATATAACCAAACAAAGCTATCACACATGAACACAGGCTAGATCACATCTGAGTTCCTAGTGCAGGGAAGCAGCTTGAAGACATACAAAAAACAAATAAAAGCTGCCAAAATCACTGCTCTGGTGTACAGCCTAAATATCTCCATTGATTTCTCTTCAGTATCAGCTGAAGAGACAAAGCAAGCTTTCATTAGGAGCAAAAAGCTGGCTAGATGGTGCAGAAACAGCAGTGATCACCCGATAGAGTGGCCGTAATCTCCACATGGACAGGACACTATAATACGGATACAAAAATAGTCAAATGAATCATTAAGACACAGTTGGAGCTTCATTAGGTGAGATTCTCAACAGAGCCTTTTCAAGCATTTAGGTTTACTGTGGCCAAGCCGGAGCTCTCTACAGTAGGCCTAGAATACTTTTATTTTCAGGCACTATTCCTAAAAATAGTGCAGTTTTGTTTATTAATCAGCTCTGATCTGATCAAATTCTTATCAAACATCTATTTATTAAGGGAAGAGTTGACCTCAAGGCAAGGATGTGTGTTAGTGTGAACAGTAAAAAGAGAGAGAGAGAGAGAGAGAGAGAGAGAGAGAGAGAGAGAGAGAGAGAGAGAGTTATATAGTGGGATATAAAATGAGATGGAAAGACACAAGGACAGAATGACAGTGAAAAAGAATAAAACAAAAGCCATGGAGTAAAAAGAGTATAACAGTGCAGGATAAAGAGAATAAGAAAATGTGAGGAGAGAGAGAGAGAGAGAGAGAGAGAGAGAGAGAGAGAGAGAGAGAGAGAGAGAGAGAGAATGACAGAATAGGAGAGCTCATCATTAGCACATTAGGAGCTAATAAAGGTGACAAGACGGCGCAAGGCAAAAATAATAATCATTATCATTTATGGAGAGAGATCAATCCTTAGAACAGCGCGAGTGGGGAAATTGAAGCTATAGATCACTGTGCCCTTTATAGAGAGGAAGGGAAATGTGGGGATAATTTGCGTGAAAAGCCGAAGCGCTGACAGTGCTATAGCTGTCCAAACGGAGATGAGAAGACGGGCTCTCAGGCTCCTCGTGCAGCCACAACTCCACTAGCAGCCACAAACAGAAATCAACACACTAGGCGCGCCGCTGATAGCCATCATCCATTCTGCGCAAATTGAACTGTCACCTCCAGTGTCACTTTTTTCCCCACTGAGCAGATGAAAAAGACATGTGCGCGGTAGGAACGTTCCGCGACATTAATTCCCGGCGGGGAAAAAGGCGTCACACACATGAAACAGATAAACATTGGGCGCATGGCGGAAATGGCCCTCTCAGCTCTGCTTTGCCCCTCCGTGCTGTTTGTTATGTCACAGCTAGCCTGTTGATTACTTTTTTTCTCCTCTCCTGTGGTTAACATGGAACTGTCACAAATAGACTATGATGGTAATTGTTTTCTTAACAAAGTAGCTACAATCTAGGCTAAACTTCTGCAAAGAACTAGTTAAACAGCTTTAACCAGAAAAACAGTCATTTTTTCCCCTTACATAAACAAAAAGTTTTGTCTTATTTTTTTTTTTTTTTTTACAAATACCTGAGATGAAATGAGTGTCCACAGTCAATGAAAGGCCCAGTGTGTTTTCATGTTAATAGAACAGAGAGATAGAATAAGGTATAGTTATCAGCTGCTTGATATAAGCAATATAAGAAGTTGCTTAGAGGCCCCAAGAGTATGTAGTGCAGTGATTCTGTTTTTCTGGTGGTCACATATGGCTGTCTTGTGGTCTGAAAAGAACAGGTAATGCTTTTAAACAGTGGTCACCAACCCTGTTCCTGGGGATCTACCTTCCTGAAGATTTTAGGTCCAACAATGGTGCCCACTTGACCATCTAATCATTGCCTTAAGAAGTTCTTGATCAACTAAAACAGGTGTGTTAGATTTTGGTTGGAGATGAAACCTGCAGGAAGGTAGATCTCAAGGAAGAGGGTTGGTGACCAATGCTTTAAAAGGTACACAGTTTAAAGATGTGCCCTGGAAGGATCATAATGAAGCGCACATATCCATCTGGAATTGAGAAAATAAGAAAATTCACGTTGACTGTAATGGATTATAATGGATTATTTCTCTCCAGTAATTTCAAAATTTGCTTAGCAGAATAACATTACTTCAATAATCACAAGTGTTATAACTAACACCAGGAGTGGTAAGAATCACCTGGATGCCTTTTGCGCATGCACACTCATTACAAGACCTTCCAACAAAGTGATGTGGTATTTGCAACAAATACCATTGTGATACGTCCATCTCTCCAGGCATGCACTGATACTGAATGGGTTTAGAGAGCCACAATTGCATACATAACATTCATACCACTTGGAGGGGCAATGTTAACCTGTGAAAGTTGGAAAAAGTACAGGTGATGTCCAGATAGCAGCAGTGAGACTCCCTGGAGCGACATACCTGGAGGAAACACTCCTTGTGTAGCATGTCACGATTGTGGCCAGAAATCCAGCCTGTCTATAGCAATTGTGATGACTTCCAGAACCCAGTGAGAAAGTCTCTGACAGGAGCGGTCCAAGCGTGTGCCACCTTGACAACTGATATGTCTGAGCAGACCAACACATCTCAGCACTATTTTGTTAGAAAAACCTTGCTTCTCCAGAAAGGTAGAGTCTGTGTCCCTCTTGCTGAAATAAGGGCATGTCTCTGGCCGTGGTATTTGGAGTGCAGCCACAGGCTAATAACCCATTTTTTAAAGTCTATTAATTACAGCAAGCCCAAGCAAACTGCCACTGTGGCTGCTGTCAGCAATCGTACAGTAGCACCCTCAATAAGACCTGCCACCACATATAGCAACCTGGCTGAATCCATCTGGCAATCATTTACATTTACATTACATTTATGGCATTTGGCAGACGCCCTTATCCAGATCGACTTACATTTATCTCTTTTATACAAGTGCCAGCACCAAGATACATGAAGCATAAAGAAAATATGCAAATGTACATTACAGAACAAATGCCTGGGTATCTCTTGGAGTCCACTAAAGTTCAGAAAAGGTGCTGCTAGCAATATAACAGCCATGCAATTTAGGTCTACATTCGTACATTGTGTAAGGGAGTTCGTACATTGTGTAAGGGAGAGAATGTCAGGTTTTGTTTGGGTTTCTTTCTATTTTAGCCATATAGGTAACTGTGTATGTCATTTCTTGCTTAGTGTTTCATGTGATTTTTTGTGGACTAGGTCACACAAACCCAAATACTAATACATTTATAATAATAAATTTTTCTACCAAATACATTTAGGAGGTGTGAATGTGTTTCTCCTCCATCCTGTAAATAAGTATGGATAATCTCTCACTCCCACACTCTACACCACTTCCTTACTTAAATATTTATTAAGATACATATTATTGTATTAAGTATTTATCGATTTTTAGTTTAAAAGATTTATATTTGGCCATTAAAATAGTTCTATTTATTGATTTACAGCTAATATAAATTCTGTTTGCCCTTCAGACAATTCAGTATCTGTTCATGCTTTCTGTGAATGCACTAAACGTTAAAGGGGAGGTGTTTTGAATGGAATTATATCTGTGGCATCTTGATATGTATTCACGCTGCTCATTCTGATAAGGGTTCCCGTACAACAGTAAGAATTCCAGAAGCATGTGCTTAATGTTTAGGAATTTTTCCTCATATTTTTGCAACGTTGCATATTTTTCTTTTCTTTTAAAAAATGCCACCATATGTTCATATATTCATATATATTATACATTAATAATGGTTTTTGTTTATGCTCTGATTGTTTTAAGATGCTCTAATGACAGCTGACTGATTTCATTTTACCTGAATGGTTTATTTCGTCAGTAGTTACAAAAAAGGTACAGATCAAAATTGGTGTCAGTATATATACAGAAATTGCATGTCAATGTGATTGCGAAATCATTTTAAAATTAACATTAGTAACAAAAACATAGTTTCAAGCATGTGCTTGTGACCTTGTTTACCATCACAGAAAGGTGGACTACCACATGATACATTATGTATAAAGGATTCATGAATATTCAATCTCTACTGCATATGAAATACTATAAAACACTATTTGCTCTCTGCGTAAGGTAAACACATGGTTCAGCTATTCGTGTTTGGCCGGTGAGCGAGTCACGGTCAAAGGTTCATGAATATCTTTAAGTCTTTCAGCACTTGCAAAAACAACAAGGTCTTGGACACCCCCTGAAAAAGAGAAAAAGCATACTTAATATGAAGAAGGGAAGTGAGTAATTTGTTCTCTCGTTTGAGGACGGGAAGGCAGACTTTGTGCCAACCCAACCAGATTCATCATAATTCCCTTCAGATGAATCAAAACTGCAGGAAGGGAGGTCAAAAAAGAGAGAGAAAGAGAAAGCGAGAGAGAAGCTGAGGTAGAGAGCACAAAAGAAAGTGAGATCAAGAAGAAAGAAAGTGAGGGGGGGAGATGCAGGGCGTTCAGCCCAGACAGCATGCAGAGAACATGTTTCAGGAGGCTGAAAGGAAACATGTTTTCTTATAACTTCAGTGAATGACAAGGAAACCATTAACACACGCCTTCGGTGCAGGGGATTACAGGCTGCACATGCTTGGCTATTATTCAGCCTAATTAAGTCTTTTGGCATGATTTCCCAAGAACAAAGCAAAAAAGGAGAGCAGAAATAGCTTAATAGCTTTGGGGTGCCTAGATTCCAAGGAAGACATATTAATATGTGTTTTCCTTTGTAATATTATTGTGTCAGAGTTAATCCCCTTCTTTTAAAAAGCCCACAATATTAATATTAAAATAATATTATTTTACTAACCAAATCTTGTCACCAACATAGCACCTGATTCATTTAAATCTTTGTTTAAAAAATACAGACTATATGTAGCAGACATATAGTTTGTGAAATTTATCAGTGAGATAAGTTAAACCCATGGTGTTTATTATTAAAAACATGAAACGGCCATATATAAATATGAAAGTAAATGTTATAATATTTAGCAATTTGTATTTATTTAGATTCATAAAGGAACAAGTATGTGCCAGAGTTTTGCCAGAGGACCATCAACAGCTTTTTTTATAATGCAGCTTGACCAAGTGGACCGGCTAGCTTTGCACTTAATAGTCAGTCACTATAATAATGGTCAAGACATACTGCCTGTTCGTATGTTAGCTAAAAACTCTAATGTCTTATGTGCCCCAGTACATTCAGGCATCCCTTCAAGCAAAAACAAACTGCTACCTGACACAGCTCTAGCTAACTCACAGCTCTAGCTAACTCACCTCTCAGCAGCTATCTGTAAATCACACAACCACACTGTCAACTCAAAAATACTAAGTTCATACCCCCCCCCCCCAATATTCTAAGAAAACCAATAAGCTGCACTACGAGTGGTTAGTAGTTAACGCTCAACGTCTTTTGATCAAACATTTGTGAATTTGTTGATGTCACCTTAGCAAAACAGTGGAACCATAATCACCATATTTGTCTTCATTTTCCATAGTCTAGCTTGGCACATTGGTGAACTGATGGTGTGCACAAACTAGTGTCTAGTGCAACTTCTAGCAGGCAGGAAAATAAGAAGAGTCAGGAAACAGATGATATGTTGTAAACTGTCGCTTCTTTTCTGCGGTTATTGGTGAATTTCTAGTCCACATGACTTGACTAACAAAGTTTGACACTAGAGAGCATCTTTTTTCTTTTTTTCAGAATTCCATTATTTTTTTGTTATAAGGGTGCACACACTCAAGAATTAGCCAAAGATGGCGCATCACACACAGAGTTGTCTGGTTAAATACACTATATATATATATATATATATATATATATATATATATATATATATATATTTATATATATATATATATATATATATATATATATATATATATATATATTTATATATATATATTTGCTCATAAAGCCACAAGAGCATTAGTGAGGTTAGGCACTGGTGTCAGGCAAGGAGGCCTGGCATGCAGTCGACGTTCCAGTTCATCCCAAAGGTGTTCAGTGCGGTTGAGGGCAGGGCTCTGTGCAGGCCACTTGAGTTCTTCCACTCCAACCTTGGCAAAGCATGTCTTCATGAAGCTCACTTTGTGCACAGGGGCATTGTCATGCTGGAACAGGTTTGGGCCTCTTAGTTCCAGTGAAGGGAAATTGTAATGCACAGTATACAAAGATAGGATATACAACTGTGTGCACCCAACTTTATGGCAACAATTTTGGGAAGAACCACATATGGGTGTGATGGTCAGGTGTCCACAAATTTTTGGCCATATAGTGTATCAAAACTCATCCAAAATCTAAAGTCTTGAAGGAATTATGCCACAAAGCTATTTCTACTGCAGCTGACTTGTTTGTGTCTATACGCACCCAGAAAAGAAGAGTAAACTTTTCAAAAATCTGATTGTGGTTATTTTTACATGATAAACAACATAAAGAACAACTGGGTATGAATTCAGGCTAAAAACCATGTGCTTAGGTGTATAACACCACCTACTATACAGATTATCTAAGCAAATCCTACGTATGCTTGTATCAACAATAGTAATTAGTCAATCAGTCAGCAAGTCAGTTTCATCTATTTATATGCAGATTGACTATATTAAAAAACATGAATGTTTTTAGAAACACTGCATATAATGAAAAGCTCTAGTCACATTGTGAGATACAGTCAACTGACCGATGCCAATAATATTGACTATATTCATCAATATTCTATGTCAGTTCTATGCTGATTAAATAATGCTGCACGGCGTGTAAATCTGTGATAATTAATAGGTTATAGGTAATGATAACAAAAAAGTAAGTCTTCATTATGCAGTCTGTTGAATTGTATTGTTCACACAGATGTACTGAATCAAGAGCCTTGTATCAAATGATACAATATGATACACTGTATTGTTACACATCTAGTTCTTAAGTATAACAGTCCATACAGGATTTCGGGGAGTTTTTTGTGATTGTTGCAACCAAAAATGATTGATTTTGCTGTGTCTTTTTTTCAAAATTTGTTATGCAGTTTGCAGAGTTTTGAAAACTACTAATTGGCAAAACTAAATCTTTCACAGTCATGTTTGTTGGTAAATGAGACCTTTTAGCTTTATTCATGTTCGATGCACGGGAATCAAAGAGAGCTTTGTCTGAATGTGTGTTGTGATAACAAATCTGTGGAAAATCTGTGGTAATTTTGTAAAAATTGCAAGCTCCTCCAAATATTGCGAAGTTTGCTTGATTTTATTTCTGAGATCGCAAAATTGCAAAATCCTGGAGTGACTGGTATAATATGAGCAGAGGAAGAACCCTTTTTAGTGGAGTAAAAGTACGCTTGCTCTAGATTACAAAGCATTTTACACTAAATCTGTACAAAGTTTTATATATTTCAAATTTCATTTATTTTGAATTATCAGTGGCTCTGAATTATTTGTATATCAACAATTATGTTGATGCATTTAATACACACTCATTACCACATAAGGTAGCCAGTGTACAAGGAAACACTAACAGCATATGACAGTAAATTACCTAATATGTGCACATGCAGCAGGTGTAGTCAATCATACTTCCCAGTACCACGACACCATGTCTGCCACAATGTGTATATACACAGAAAAGTACACTAGTAGTAATATCATCTGAGTGTGAGGGATTCCCCTTGTCATGTCAACTCTCATGTCAGCTAGAGTGGAAACATTGATGTCAGCATCTGCTTTGAATCAATTACCAGTATCTCTCTCAGCACATTAAACTTTAAGGCCTCCTCTGCCTGGTAATGATTGTGTGTGTGTGTGTGTGTGTGTGTGTGTGTGTGTGTGTGTGTGTGTGTGTGTGTGTGTGTGTGTGTGTATGTATGTGGGCTGACAGATGATCATTGACAAACTGACAGTGAACAGATAGAAGAAGACACAGCTAATGGAGTGTGAAGTGGAAGGTCGAGAGAGACGAGAATAAGAGAGAGAGAGAGAGAGAGAGAGAGAGAGAGAGAGAGAGAGAGAGAGAGAGAGAGAGAGAGAACAGAATGTGCAGTGCTTTTAGTGGTTAGGTTGTGTGTCTGATTTTTTGTCACAAACACACTATGCTACTGCAGTACACTATGTAACAGACAAAATAATAAGTCTGAATAAGTACAACCAGTGGATAAATATTAGTAAGTCAAAAAGGCTTGGAAGCCAGAGGTCAGTATTACACATCAAATGTGATTAGATATCTAAGCACATAAACAATCACACATGATTGTGATGTAGTATTTAGCATTGTGCTACCTAAAAATGTTTGAGCTTCAATTTATCTGCAGTTTCCCGCAGCAAGTGACAATATTTTTCAAAATTCTTGCTTGCGATTCATCAATGAGAACTTCCAATGCTATGTATTAAAAAAGGCAACCATTAATCTCCATTACCCTTAATACAGTCTGCATCCTACATTATATTATACAATGGATTTCTTGCATTCCTATAATGCATCCCATACCAGTATCAGATTGTTCAACCAGTAAGCCTTAAGTGTGCCATGTGTTGTGACCAGTAAAAGTCAGTCACACCAATGCCACTCACTATCCCCTGCTCCTGTTGGCTGCCATTGCCACAAATTTCCCCTCTCCCTCTCTCCTGTCTCATTCCACCTCCCCAGACCTCTCTTTAGAGTCTAATTATCCTCTGCCTTCTGTTCAAGAGACTCCTCCTCGTGATAAAAAACAGTCACTTCCAAAGCAAACTAGTTCTTAATTTTCTCTGACAGACTCCTTTAAACATGCTGGCAGAATGCAGTGTCTAATTGAAAACACATTCCTATTCCAAACAAATTAAGCACAATTAAGGGCCCTGAGTTATGAGTATCTATAATGATGAGATGTTTTGGTAAAAATCACCACATTTAGATCAAAGTCGTCCGACCCTTTGCTTAATTGCCTCATTAGAGTCCTCTGCAATGGGCTTCATAAATACAGGGCCGGAGAGTTTCATTTGGGAATTACTCTAAAAGACGACCCTTAAAGTAATCGCTTCCACATTTTTATAAAAGGTTCATCTGTTTTAGAAATAAACAGAGTTTATTTTTCTTTTATGGTGAATATTTTGGTGGTTGTGTTATCTCCAGTGTGGTTTCCATTTTCATTACAGGCTGGTGTGGAGAATTGTAATGTCGCAGCGAGAGGCCAAAAAGTACTTCAGTATAAATATTTCCAACAGTGTAGAACATTTCTTTGTGCACGTTATGTAAAATATTCAACCCCAATCAGTCATATCATCAGTTGACTGCTTTTATTGCATCTCCGATTAGTGAGAATGTTGTCCCCAAGCACTACGGTAAGTCTAAGGGTCTGAAAAGTAGCTTGAGTTGGCTCTCTCACAGTGTAGACCTCAGCTCAGATCATTTTAATTCAACATCTTAAATGAGCAGCCCACTTTTTCATCCAACAGACTTTTCCAATTTTGAGCACCAGTTTATTGGTTAGCTGCAGAAGGAAGGGGGAAATGCTGCTAAAAAGTGAAGACAGATACCAGCCTTTTTAAACATTTTTAACCAACCCTATTTTATGTGGCTCAGTTGAAATCTCGGAGCTTAATTAATAATTAACACTGCAAACTGTCAGTGCTGAACTTATCTGGCCAAAAATGTCAAATTCAGTGTACTTTAAAAAAAAATGGGTATATACAGGTAGGTATATTCACATAATGTGAATATGTGAATACATTATGTGTTCACATAACACATAATGATTGTATGATGTCTCAGGTTCTAATGCAGCCAATCAGTATTCAATTGGTTGAAGAACATTTTCCCAGTATTAACATTAAAATACACATTTACAGCAAATCTGATATAAGTATTTGCCCTATGCCCTCATCTCAATTCCAATACAATTACATCAAAATGAGACTAAATTAAATTAAAATAACCCAGTCCTGGATATACTGGTGCAGTGCATCTGTCAAAGAAATTTATTACATTAGTAAACCAAACCTTCTCCCTCTCCAATATGCCTATAAACATATAATCCAACATACTACATATGCGTTCCATTTTGTATTTCGTATTATTAAGTTTCTTAATTATTAAGGTTCTTAAAATTTCTTAAAATCCTACTGATTTACACATACACATCCTGCAAGTGGACTGAGATAGCAGCAGTTAAAATCAAGCTCTAAATAGAGAGATTGTTAAAGCCTATAAGTCAGAGCCACTCAGAGCAAGAAGATGACTGATGGTGCAGGAGCAGCCAGAATCCCCTTGCTTGGTTTATTGCCCCCAATCCGGCTCTTACCACATATGTCCCTCATCCTCCACTGACAGTGCTAATAGAATATGCATAGGCCTATTAGCATAAAGCTAATGTTGCCCCAGAGGGAGAGCACGGACATCAAACTTTAAGTAGAAATCAAAACATAGAGAGGGAAAGAGGAGGGGGAATAAAAAGGACACCATCATCCTAAGAAAACATGGCCCGGGGCACGAGATGCATTACACATGTGCTTGTACTGGAGGACTTTTGCACTTGCACAGAAGGCCTTCAAAATTAAATGGGAAAAGCCCCAATGAATGTGGTTGAGCCTCATTCAGGCTTTCATGATGTGGAAATAGAAATGAAATGGGCGGAGACGTGACTGTTTCCTGCACCTATCAACGTGAAACCCGTATATGAAAAAACATACTGCCTTTTCCACATGCAAACATGTGTCAAAAGCCTCAAATGCTTATAGAATGTGCATATTTTTTGCAATACTGTTAGTGTGGAATTAGACTGGCCCTCATATGCAACTTTGCACTGCACAAACAGCTCAAGACAGATTAGAATCTCAGATCTTCAGTCGAGCAAAACTGCCTTGCGTATTCTGGCACCCACCCGAGATTTATCGGCAAAAGAGCACGCTGCATTCTCTCTGAACCCTGACACCAAATCAGATACATTTCCGCAAGCCAGTAGAAATGAAAATAGCACATAAGAAAGCAATTTGGTTCGGCAATCACAAAAAAATGCAGAGCAAGGCTAATGAAGGACTAATTGAGTCACGTCCCGAGACAAGGTGAGCTGCTCTCCGGATCCGCAGCACCACTCTGGCGTTCACGGTCATCATGGATACGTTAACCTCACATAGGGGGGAAGGAAGCAGGTCACGAGGGTGAGGAATTAAACCTAAAAGAACGGAACAGAGTAGGTAAAATAGCATAAAAAGAAATTGTGTCAATGATGCCTGCATCATTTTCAATAATGGTCCAATTACAGAGTCATGCTTTCTAGGCATTTTTCAGACACCCTCAATATGAGTCATATGCCACACCACAGAATGGCTCCACTGCATTCCAAATTCTCCATTATTACAAAAGTAATGTGCAATTCCTACAATTAATTTGTTGTACAATTAGACAAAAGAAAAAGTTTTATAGCAAGTAGATTTCTCTTGTACTTGCGACTACTAAGATCATTAATGAGCATACTGGACAAATGTCTAAAAGAAAAAAATCTACACATTATTTATTAGAGAAATGTTTAGATTCAACAATCTAAAACAAAACTACAAAAGACCTTCAGCACCTAAAAAAACAAAACCACACTACACAATCAATTTCCAAATTCCCAATTTTTTAACGAGGGTCCTGCATAATTCAATTTGGCACATATTTTATGGGATTTTTATTGCTAAAATACTTTTAACAGTCCTGTCCTGTTACTGAAGCAGACTCATAAAATTTCTGCTCAGTGGTGACTGGTGCGATATTAAAAAAGCAGACACCGTTAAGAGGAATCAGCTTTGTATTTAATTGGAACTTGAGGGAAAAAAAAAAAGGAATGGCAGAAAACAGACCTGCCCGTCAAACGACTTTTATTTGCAGCTTTTATTGCCAGGGTCACCAGTCTGTAGGTGTCTCCTTTTGGCTAACATCCACTAACACAAACGGTTTCCCAACAACTCCACCATCAGATATAGTCTTCTAGCTCAGATCATCAATCCAACTATCAGCAGCACAGCTAGCAAGATGAGTGCATTTCGTTGATCTGAGTGTAAGGGTTTGTGATAGGTCGACATGGGTGAAAGCTTGGAACCACTCAGGCAAAATGGTACAAGTAAGTGTGGAAGCTAAAAGGTGGTTGGGCTCTATTTTCACCACATTAGTTTAGGATGGATTCAAATAGCATTGCAGGCACTGTAAAACTTTGAGCTTCTCTTTTGGTACAGATGGTTTGGCAGAGTGACAAAGCAAACTGGGCCTGGACTCAAACTCCAACCTCTATTTCATGGCGGCTTAACACTTTCACTCTCTCTAGATTACAGTTATAGCACTTTAACAACGCAGCCAAGCCCAAATCATTCACAAAAGTCCCGTCCGGTACACAGACATTAATTTGAGCATGAGAATAAAGAGCGATGAAAATCACAAACTGTGAAGAAAAGGAGCTCAGAAGTCCTTATTTGATTGAACATGACTGCGACTGATAGCAAGTGGGGGTGTTAATACTGGGAATGATCAGGTGATTAGAACCATAAGTGTGTTAAGAGTGTGTGTGAGTGTGGAGTGAGAAATGTAATACAAGCTCTGGGTGCGTCCCTGAGGCTTTACATAGTGCATGGTTATAGATCACGCATGCATACATAGATACACACACACACACACACACACACACACACACACACACACACAAACACACATGGTCACTGGGCCCCAGGCCTGGGGAGTAATATGTGTCTACCAGTGAGACATGCCATACACCTGTAAACACACACACACAAATTCTATTAAGATATTTCATTTTATTTCATTCATATATTTTTTTATATTTAGAAGGGTACAATACACTATATTACGTTGACCAGCAACACTGAATGAATGTCTAAATCAATTATTAAAAATTAATTTCATTCAGAATGGACAGCAAATATAAAAAATGCTATAGTTGTGCCATGGATTTGGACTGTAGTGAAAAATATTTGCGTTCATTTTCTGCATGAGCTGCAAGAGCAGGGATTCTACAATAACAAGAGAAATGCGTATATGCCTCCACAAATGTGATCTCAAGACCCAGGATACAGTTATATTAACTAAACAGAGAAGACAAGTGACATAAGGGGGAAAAAGGAATCTGTACAAATCTGAATTTGAGAAGCAACGTTGTTGCTCATTGTCTTGGGGCCCTTTTCACCTTGTTGTGCTGGAACTCTGAGCGCCATAAGAGCCTAAAGTCTGGCCTCTCTCTACCACCAGGAGGTGTGTGTGTGTTGGGGGGGTCATTTGGCGCTTGCCATGCTACCATGCTTCACTTCCAAGAGAGACTGAATGGGGAGGGAGGGGGGGCTGCACAGAAGGAGCCATTGTTGATTACTCATTACTTAACCTGTAATGCGTTCCGCCCCCTTTGTCTGCATGTCATGCTTCTTTTCTCCCCCTCATTCCCCTCAACTCTCTCCGCTCTCTTCCCAAATAAATGGAAAAATATTCCCAGCCCCAGGCTAGCGCTGAACTTCTCACTCTCTGCATCCAATTTGGAGCCACTGCTCCCTATGATGTAACCCGACAGTCGCAACAGAGGAGAAAGGCCACAGAGAGAGAGAGAGAGAGAGAGAGAGAGAGAGAGAGAGAGAGACAGACAGACAGACAGACAGACAGATGGGGGGCGGGGTGATGAGGAAGCCAGAAAGTGCACTTTGGCCCTCTAAGGTTGCATTTCTTAACCCTGCTACTCAAAATCCAGCAACACTTTATGAATGTTTTAGTTTTTGAGTCATTATCATGCTGGCCAGCATATGTTGTATATGCAGAAGAATGGTAATTAGAGACCCCTAAGCTCTATTTCCTTAGTTTCCTGGGCCATAACTGCCATTCAAAGCAAATACTTCCTCAGATGACATGTCCATCTGAGTGCCTTTACTTATAAATCTTATCTTGTACTTAGTCCTTTGATTTGAAAACATTCTATCTCCCAGCTGACAAATTATTTAAAAAAAAAAAACATTTATCATATTT
The DNA here is from genome assembly GCA_023630585.1 of Cranoglanis bouderius. Lineage (NCBI taxonomy): Eukaryota > Metazoa > Chordata > Actinopteri > Siluriformes > Cranoglanididae > Cranoglanis > Cranoglanis bouderius. The sequence goes on from CM042549.1 coordinate 7,349,889, forward strand.
GGGTCTACAGATACTTCTTAAAAAACCATCACAAGGCTTAAGACCAGAGTTAAATTACTGAAGAAAAAGCACACCAGCCATGCTAAAACCCTAGCCAATTTTGTTGAATAAACTTCTCATAAAGCAAACGTCAATATAAATATGCACATGAACCATCACTGTACACTTATGGAGCAATGATGAAAATCAATGTCAAGGTCAATGCACAAAGAAACCACCTCAAACTCCATGCAAAGTGGAGCCTGGCAACCTTAACTGCCCAGGAGTTCTGGAGACTTCTAGGCAAGAGTCATGGCAGATTGAAATGGTACACTTCTCACGGCCCAATCTCAAGCATGACTTCATGCCGAGCTGTCACACACCGCAGGCTGCATTCCCTTCGAATTGGCACAAATACGGTGGATACGACGCAGACAGAAACCACTGCTGCGGGTTGGAAATGAGTGTATACTGCTTATGGTTTGACATAATCAAGGGGGTCTGCAAAAGTTCCCATCGTTGCCTTATTTCATTCGAGCCAGAAATGGAACTCAATCACACTCACTGCCAAAGGAGGAGGACTGGGAACGTTAGCGCTGTTTAGCATGACAGCGCTGATGATGATGGCAATGATGATGGAGTATCTACGCAGATGACCGAAAGCAGGTCCGTTTCATTTGGCTGGCGTGTTCTGGAGGGAAAGATGCTTTGTTTGTTAGCTCCTGACCTCCTGGGTGAGTGTGTATGTGGGAGACGTGACCCTTGAGTGTGAGGCGGTGTGTATGTGTGTGTGTGTGTGTCTGTGCAGTGTCAGGCTCATTATGAGCTGATAAAAACTCCTGGGCCAGGTCCATCCATCATGTCCCGCCTCTAATCAGCATGTGTGTCACTGTAACTAAACAGAGCCTTGAGCAGCGCTGCCATGCGATTGGCTGTGACAGGGAGAAATAAATCTGCCTCCAGCCAATCGGGGACAGGCAGCAGAGCGTTGCAGCAAAGGTGACAGGCGTTTGAGGTCTCAACCGATGCGAGATTAGGAGAGCCTGGTTCAACCGCAGCCTCACAGGAAACAACAAACAGCCAATGAAACAGCAAACCACTCTGAATCAGCTTTTGCTAGACAAGGAGGAGTGTTTAGCTAGAGTTTTGGTGTTGGACTCCAGACAGTCCTATTTAATACCAGTTAGAGGAACTCACGTCTCTCTGTACCACTACAAATCTTTGTCATGTTCAGTTTTCTACCCTGTAAGAAAGACTCAAATCACATGTGGATTTGGCATAAGGTGTGAACAATGTCACGTTTTACATGCAAATGTAAAACAAGTTAATCATTTTTCTCTCCATATTTAATATCAGACCTGTGCTGTGCTATGCCATTAATCAGAGTCAGTGTAAATAAAAAAGCGTTGTAACTGCGAAACATATATTCGTTTCGATGGTCTGATTTAATTTTTCACTTCATTAACACACAGTCAAAACTTTTCAAACTGTATGTCATGTGAAAGAAGTCTGATTAGTAAAACGGGAACAAACATTTGGTTACTTTCCACCATGGACACAGCCCAGCACAACAGGTTCCACTGCTCATTACAGCAGTAACATGACAGCATAACCACACACCATAATAAGACTTTTTCTTTATTCAGTGTGTGCATTATTTTTTCATTCATCACTTCTTATATCTGATTTATTTTAAGAAAAGAAAAGAAAAGAAGAGAAAAGAAAAGAAAGAAAAGAAAAGGAGCAGCGTGCCCACTGCCTGAAGCAGAGTCTGTGGCTTGTTGGTCTGTTTCTCATGTGGCGCATGGGTTATTTTGTTTACTTCTGTTTCCTTATGCACCACACAGAAGCTCTGATGTCAATGACCACACACACACACACACACACACACACACACACACACACACACACACACACACACACACACACACACACACGTCTTATCCTTGTAAGTAACTCTCACTGGCATAATTATGAATGCCTAACCCTAACCTTATGAGCCCTAACCTTATCCTCAGAAACCAAAAGGAAACATTTTCGTGCTTTTTTTTTTTTTATTAAATAAAAGCTGCAACTTTTGTTATATAAAAAAATTGTGGGCAGCCAAATGTCCCCTCAAGGTCAAAACTGTCAGATATTCCAATCCTTGTGGGAATATCTGGTCCCCAGATATTTTAAACAAACAAAAAAAACACACACACACACACACACACACACACACACACACCCAGAGCAGACAATGAGCCTGCTTTGTTTCTACTGGACACAGTGTTTACCAGCAAACCTGAGAAAGAATCTTGTCATGTGTTACAGTAGAACAGCTTGCTGTAAACATAAGAGAAACCACAGCTGGCACTGTTATTTTGCTGCTTTGACAGACAGAATCGTAACAGCAGACCCCCTCTCCTCTGCTCTCCTTTTCTGAAATGATCTCACTCTGGATGTAGACCTGACCCAAAAGCTCGCTGGCTTTTTACAGCTGAGAACGGTAACACGCATCAGCTTTTTCTGAACCTGTGGGAGTCTTAGAGTGCTCCTGCTTTTCTTTCTCTCCCTTCGTCATGGGGAAAGTAAAAAAAGCAGAGCCTTTAAAGAAACTGCTCTATTGGCCAAGGGTGGTGGTTGTAGGGAAACATTATAGAAAATATAAGACTGAGGTAGAAACGCATGGAGTGAAATGTGCATGTGGGGAAAGAGAGGGTGCTTGGTGGCTTGTAAAAAAAAATATACAATGGATATGATTTTGCAAAAGAATTGGTATAAGACAATACACACAAATTAGACCTCAATTAGAATATAAATGTAATACAAATATAATAATTATTATTGAGAGTATTTTAATAATAACATGTATATATCAGTGAAACTGAGGTTAAAGATTCTGGTATAACCAGAAAGAAAACACATTACTTGCACTATGTGATCTCCATACCTTATGCTCCATACTACACTAGGCACGGTTAATGGTTTAATATCATATGTCTGTTTTTTATTTTTAACACTAGTAGTTAGCCAGGATCATATTTCGCACTCCACCGGTTAGAGAGTGAGAAAAAAAGGAGTATAGAAAAAAAAGACGCACTCATTTCTACAATGTAAAATGACACTATATCAAATCAAGCATTTCCATATGTTGGCTGTTACTGCAGTGGTCCTCTGTGTGTGTGTGTGTGTGTGTGTGTGTGTGTGTGTGTGTGTGTGTGCGCGCATGCTTACTATCCGGGACATGAGACAAATGGTTGCGGGATATGATGGGCTAGGGAGCCACCTACTGTGAACACTGAAGCGTGGCTTTTCCCACTAGCATTGTTTGCCACTGAACCTGGATGAGATGCCAAATCAAGGGTTCAAGACACACTCATCATGTGATAACACAAACTATTATAATGATAATACTACGTGCAGCACTGTTTTACAATATTGATTTAAAATGTTCTATGGAAAATAAAATCCTGTGTGACAAGGTCATTGCCACCGTGCTTACACTAAGTGGATTACTTCTTGGGATTAGTGGTTCTCACTGGGTGTTGATGTCTCTATGATAGATCAATAAGTGGCGGAGAAAGAGGGAGTTTGACAGCTCAAACTGTAATATGCTTAAGCAATAAGTCAAAATGTTGGTTATTTAAATTTATTGCAACTGTATGACCTCTGCCAAAGTGTGAATTAAAATGAAAAATTACCATAAAGTACCAGAAAACAGATTATAAGAGAATTATCATGCATTTTTTTTACCCTACATCTTTCTATTACAATGAAGAATATAATGTAGCTGAAATATCTCTATGCGTTTACCCTCTAGACACATGGTTAGAAAGTGGTTAGAAAAAAATTCATTTTTGAAACTTTCTCCTACAAAAAGGTGGAGTGCATTATAAAGTTTATGGCAATAAAAAACCTGCTTCCTCACTAAAACCTAAATTAGCCACAGAATAAGACTCAAGCAGTGGACTTTTCTCCTGAGCTCTCATCTTGGCAAGCTTCTCTCTGCAGACATAAATTAACCCAGAGAATGCTTACCTAAAACGTCAGGATTTAAACGAAGACTGAGTGATGAGGGGGAATAGGGGAGAGATGCAGGAATATGGGCACAGATGGGGGCATGAACCACCTTCTTTTTTTGCCAGAAATACAAAATATAGGGAGGGAGAAAACCTCCTGTGCACAAGTTGGCACGGGCAAGAAGTCAGGAAGTATAGGAGACGCCTCCCGTCCGTCCTGCGAGTGTAACCCAAAACCAATGACATAGCCAATACATGTCATATTCCCTCCGTATACATGACGAGTTTATTTTTCAAGGAGGAATTTTAACCTAAAACCTGCCCCACACAATTATCCTGATTTGTTTAAAACCTAGGTGGACAGTCTCAATCATCAAAAAAAGAGTTAGTATAAAATCTCATCTCATTTAGAAATTCCTTCAAGGTATGTTTCCTTCATCAATTAAATATGTCTGACTATTTATACTCTCCTACTAATGCAGTCAACTCAATGAAGTATAGTCTGCAAACATCCAGGTGTGCGTTGAAGCCTAAGCAAGCCCAGCCACTGGATGAAATCTGTTCAATTCTGCCTTGCAAGCAGTTCTGGAACCACAAGAACTACCTTCATCCTTAAACCTAAATAACTTCCTACTGCTATGTTAAAATATATTGTAGGAAGCACATCAAAACTTGGTATAACCCGAACATTTAAATTGGCTATAAACTCTCATTCCTTTTTATGGAACAAACAAAAAAACATTAATCTGCAAAGACAAAAAAAAACACTTGCAGATACAAGCATTATTTATGGAAATGTTAAGCTGGAGGGGAAAAAAAAAGAAAAATCGAAAAAAAAAATTTCATTGAAAAAAGCTACCTGCGGTTAATAAACTTCCATCATCAGAGAAATAATTTGTGGTTTATAAACTGATTGGAAGCCTCATGCTGAACCTCATTATATGCACAAAAAGGTTAGCCAATGACCACTGCTGCTGCCTTCTATGTGTCATGCGCTTGAATAAATCATCTAAATTACATATTCATTACCTAGTAAATTGTATTAAAGGGTATAACATTAAACCAGTTTATAAACACGAATATGTATCCAACAGGGTGCCTATACCTTTAAAGGATTCAACGCATGGCTAACACCAACTTAGTGAGGCTTTGGAGGAAAGAAAAAAAAAAAAAAACATTTTTCAGTGTTTGTTCTGTGTAAAAACCCTGAGGTATTAGGGTGCACTAATCTTTAAAAGGTTAATTTATTCATAGAGATTTTGACAGAGATGTATGGCCCAGCCAGCATCTCATGCACCTCTACCCACAGGGAGAGGCCTAATGTGAGGGAGGGAGAAGAGAGGAGTGGAGAGGAGGAAGAAGGGAGGGAGGAAGGGAGAGAATGAGAGAAACAGAGACAGAAGCAGAGCAGTCAGCATGTAATAAACACAAAGACATAATTACCTCATTGAGCCAGGCAAAGAAAATGACCCTTAACCCTACACTACAGTGTTTTTTAATGTATTACAGTGCCTTGTTAAACCTTAATCAGGGGAATATTTGTTTTCTTTTTCTAACTGTGTTTTGCTTTGATGAATTAACATGGATACAGAATTGTCAACAGTCATATGTTTTCTACATATCTTTGTATGTGTATGTCTACCTTCACACTTCAGTTAGCCAATTTATAAACCTGATCACTGTACTCAATGTTTAAGGTGCATGTCTATATAAAGCACACAGTTTAAACTCAATTATGCAGAAAAAATAACAAGGCTTGGCCACATGTCTTTTTATAAAGAGGTATGGTTTAAAAAAAAAAAAAAACTTTGTAAAAATAAGCTACATAAACTAAAAAACCAAAGTATTACTTTGCAAGATGGTGCAAAGTAGGCAAGAGGTGCCTGAGAAATGGTGAGGCCCGAATGAAATGAGCCTTGGTGGGGCTTTGTATACAGCAACCATAGGAGGGTTCAAACGGCATCAATCATAGCTGTCACATGCTGTAAGCACCAATCTGTCGCTGTTAGGTGAGAGATGATTTAATTTGTCCTATGTTTTTAAATGGCCATGCATCAGTGAATAGTATCCAGAGAGGGGGAGACTTGGCGTGACTGGAAACTTCGTTGCTATGTTGAAGTTTTCCAGTGATGATATTTATCCACTTATATTACACTTATTCCAGCATACTACTGGAGCTACACACTGAACTATGTTGTGTGTCTGTCAACTGGTAAGCTTTTATAACAAAGCTTTCAACTTTTAATTACCAATGAAACATCCCAATGGGTGCTTAGTTTTTATATGCTGAATTTGTGACTGCAGCCTAAAGGGAGACTTACTTAGCAGAGCTGCAGGAGTCTGCTGGGTGGATGCCAGAGTGTGTGTCAAAAGGTACAGCCATTAGCAGAGTGTGAAAAGAACTAGCGTGCTCCCATCTGCTGCTGAGCACAATCACATTAAGACAGAAAGCTCAGAGATTACTGTACTGCGCTGCTTTTGATTAAAGTTGTTTCATCTCTTGGAATCAACAACTAGCCACTGAAACAGAGTAACTTTTGTTGCTGTGACAGACTACAAGTTGTATAGCCTACATCCATGTGACTAAACGTATCTCTTTCAGAGTCTGCCCCAATGTGATATAAACATTTAATTTATTTTGTCTTAGAAATATTTTGTGGCAGCTTGACTGGAGTATGCTAAAAATGTCATAGGAGTGATCTGGAGTGCCGGATTGATTTGGAAAGGTAAGACTTATACATGTGCCATTTTTATTACAGCTTATCATCAACAAGTACAAGTGCCCCATTGATGCCTACTTCTTTACCTCTCCTCATCCTATCTTCCTAAGGATATTTGTTTATTTATGCTGTATGCTGGTCAGTTCAAAGTGCAGTCTCAGAACTCAGCCTATTGCCTTCTATTAGCACCACTTAGAAATGACCCCATGCTAGTCCTAGCCAGGAGTGTTTGACTGTGCCCTCCATGCAGCGTGCCAAATCTTTCTCTGGGTCTCTCTCACTCATTCGCCCAGGGCGCATCTAATTGAAAGCGATCTTGGGGCTCAGGCCGAGTTCCGTTTCTTGGCTAATCCTCCATTGAGGGAACCTCACATGTTCCCAATTAGATCCCTCAGACTTCCACGCTCTTCTCCCTGCATCTCTGCTCACTTGGCCTGGCCTTTTGCAGGAGTTTATGTTATTAACTGCACACTGCATGGTTCCTGCCTGTCACAGGGGCCTGGAGATGTTATCGCTGCCACCTCAACGTATACAGTTACCTTAAAAATATTCCATAAATTAGATTGGGATTGGCAATTGTGGAATATAGAAGGGAAGACAAGGCAAGTGGGAGGGTGGGCTTCAGCATGAGGAATAGGACAATAGGATCTCCTGCTGTTTATTTTGGACAGAGATATTAGTGGTAAGTCACTGGCAAGCATTACCTGATAAAAAAAAATTGGAGGGTGCTTAAGGGACTTTTGGAGGTTTTTCAAAGCCAAAATACTGGAGAAAATATACTTTATTTTGAGAGAGATTCTTACGGAAAAGCCCCAAATGCCTGGACTCAGATTGGACTCAGGCTTTGGAGTATTTCTCCTCAATGAGAGGCATACATCCCCTTGTAATCAAATAAAGCCGTTTTTTTTTTTTTGACGAGGGAACTTTTCACCTCCCAGACAGCTGTTCCAGCTACATCTATGTCTCAACTAAAAGACTTTGAATAGATCAGTTATGGTGATCAATTATTAAATAAATATGTTCAAAGAATCAAATAAACAAGAGCAAATATTTCCTGTGTTTTCACTTCCTTTCACTGGGTTTTAAAAAGTGAAATTGTCCTTTAAATGATTTAGAATTTACACGTTAAAATGTCAAGATGGAGCTCAGGTCTGACTCTTTGATCCGCAATACAATCATATCAAAGCATATCTGATACTCTTGACCAACCTACTGTTCAAAACGAGCATACTAAAAGGTGGGGATTTCCCCCAGGTCCTATCATTTACTTACACTACAATCAGTGTCAGTGTCTTAAAAAATCTAAGGCTTTAGCACTTTTTTCATGCACTTGGTCATGTGCACCTGTAGAAAGACTAAAAGATTCAACTCTAAAGTGACTGTACAACTAGTTTGAGTGTAGAAATAATGCCTTCTTCTCATGCATAACAGTCTAATTTGTATAGAAATTTGTGATTTGATTACCTTTGGATAAGTTCTAAAGGAGCAGTAGGTATTATATTTCTCTTGTTTAAAGAGAGAAAGTACATGGTTTTATTCATAATAGAGTGAATAGCCCTATAGAATAAAGGATATTTGACTCTGCATCACAGTTGGTCAAAAAGTATGCAGAAATACTGACTGACAGCACTATCAGTCACCTCTAGAAATTATATTGGCACCCTTGGTAAATATGTGTACAAATGGTGATGAATAAATTTCTCTGTGATTAATTATCTTAATATGACACGGAAAATATGAAATGCGAAATCTAATCTTTAACTGAAGTCAGTTTATTCTAATTAAAAAAAAAAAAAAAAAAAAAAAAAATATATATATATATATATATATATATATATATATATATTTTTAACATCAAAATGCTTATCATCTCTGCATTCAGTAGAATCCATAAACTATGGGATTAGATTTGTGCCAAAAGTATTGAACGTAACTTTTCAAAAAACGAACAAAAATATACAGTGAGAAAGAAAAAAATCACTCTGAAACTGAAAACAGTGAACTCAGTGCCAAAAATGTAACATTGTCTTTAAATAAACATCATTCTTTGTTAACAGTTTTCTAAGCTTCCTTTTGCTAATCACAGTGTATGAATGCACTGCCAGAGTTTTCGTTTACGCTTTCAAACTTTCATTTACGCTCTGCAAGTTTACATTCGCCATTCTGACACAAACCTCACGTGTGGGCGGGGCTTGCCAGCAATTTAGTGGCTTTAGTGATGTTTACTTCAGTGGTGTGAATTTTGAAGAGTGTTCTGGATGCAGTTAGTCAGTATATTAGTTTGTAATTAATATTTGAGGTTTGTGGAGTCTCATACGACTATTTTTTTCGAGATACGGCACGGAGCGGCGTCATTGTCGTCATCATCAACATCATCCTCCTCCTCCTCAGCTGGACACTAGCCAATGAGAGTGAAGCGCTGTTAAACCTCGCCCACACATGAGGTTTGTGCCAGAATGGCAAATGTAAAAAGCATAAACAAAAACTCTGGCAGCGCATTCATAACCCGTGATTAGCGAGAAGGAAGCTTATAAAACTGTTGACAAAGAATAACGCTTATTTGAAGACAGTGTTACATTTTTGCCACTGAGTTCACTGTTTTCAGTTTTAGATTGGTCTTTCTTTCTCATTGTATATTTTCATTCGTTTCTTGAAAAGTTACGTTCAATACTTTTGGCACAAATCTAATCCCATAGTTTCACAAACTACTGAATGCAGGGATGATAAGCATTGTGATGTTAAAAATATCCAAAATGCAGCTGCTAGGATTCCAATAGGTACCAAGAAAAGGAAAAGCACCTTCCCCTTTATGGTCTCCCTCTACTGGCTACCAGTTAAATACAGAATTGAATTTTAGGTTTTATTGTTTGTTTTTAAAGCTCTACATGGTACCGCACCAAGATACAGTACATTTCTCATCTTCTTTGCCCCCTTTCTACCTCCAGAAACTGATCTTCTAATCAGCAGTTTTTAACCATTCCATGCTCACAGAGGAAGTTCAAAGGTGGCCGGGCCTTTTCTGTTGCTGCTCCAAGAATGTGGAACATTTTATTATTGTTCATAAGGTCATCTCCAACAATATACATTTTTAAATCCGATTTGAAAACATATTTATTCTCCAAGGTATTTGAATCCTTGTTGTCCTTGTAAGGTTGAGTCCTTGTCATCTGGCTATCTATTTGTTTTTCTCTTGTTATTGAAGCTCTTTGTTTGTGCTGTCTCACTATTGTTTTATTTAGTCTATTCGATTTCTTAATTGTGTTTATTAATTGTTTTTATTTTATTCTGTTTTAATCTTATACTGATTTGATTTTTACTATGTAGCATTTTGGTTGACACTTGCTGTCTTTTAAATGTACTATAGAAATAAAGTTGACTTGACCTGATATGAATCTGAAACGCCGAAATACAGAATCTCTCCAGGGTCCTCTCTTGTGGTCTCTCCTCTTCAGCTTACCTCACTTTTTTTTTTTTTTTCAGTTTTGTTAATTTCTCAGAAAAATTTACTTCAATTAAAGTTTTCAGTGTGAGATTAAGCTAATGAACCAAAAACATTTTAATAATCTTGTTACACATCTTTACCAAGGGTGCCAATAATTCTGGATCTGGTAGTTCTTTCTTCTGTGGATATAACATCACCAACCAACAATCACTGGATATACAGCAGTAACAGGCACTGTATGTCCTGCATGAGCATCTGGTCACTGCATTATCACAAAGATAAAGGCATCTTTGGGACTTCAAAGCTTTTATCATAAAAATTTAAAACCCTTTGTGCATTCTTATATACTGCAAATATGTCCATATATTATCACAGTTTGTATAAGAATGATAATTTAATTTTGATTAAAAGGTTTTTCATGGTTTACATTAGTACAAAAAAAAACCTTTTAGCATTTGATTAACTGGTGCACCAATTAAAATAAATAAAATGCTCCTGTATTCACTGACTTAATCGTTAGATAAAAAAAATCGTTAGATATCATGTATTGCCACAATGGGTGACTGATTAAGAGAAAACTTTATGACAGAAAAAAAACCTGTTTTAAACAAAATATCAAACATGGGTACCTGTACCACAATGAAATGCATGTCATCTCTAAACCTTGGAGCATATTCAGAATTATTTGTGCATACAGACGCGAACGCATGTTCCACAGCAGTTGGTCAGGGCAGTAGTTATGGAAATGAAGGCCTATTTATTTAGATGCACTAACTGTTAATTACTCACAAAAACATATCTGTGCTATCACATGGCACACAAAGTTACACCCAAATCTAGCTGGGCAGTTCAAAGGTCAAGAGTTCAACTCTAGCTAAAGGCAACTTTTGCCTGCATATCGGCATCCCCATGCACGGATAGCAGACGCACTCGAGCCCTCTTTGTTCACAAGGGGGTCCCCATCGCTGGCTACGGCTCATTTTTAATTGAGTCTTGAAATCTTGCCACTTTGAAGAGGCCTCACAGCTCCACGCTGTGCAAAATTATGAGTGTGGTATTTGCGCCTGCATTAAAGACTTTTTTTTTTTTTAAAAGCTGTGAAACAGATTGAACGAGTATTGGTCTGGTCTTAGTACTGTGCTGTGGATTATTTGCAGACCACAAAACAGGGCATCTATGGGCATTTATTTTTTTAGCCAATACCCTTTAAACTTTACTTGAAAAGATAAACAACAAAGATGCTAACAAACAGCTTAAAAGCAAACACAAACAACTGATTACAGTACATATTTGGTGTGGTATTCTATGACCAAACATGGTACATGGTATTGTTGCATGAAGGGATAAAGATGTCAGCACACAGAGTAGCTGTAAAATAAAATCCATAAAGAATGAAAATAAATCACTATACACTATGCAAAACAATCAGTTGTAAGACTGTCAAAACAGTCAGCATTAAGCAGTATGCTCAATTGTGCTTAAAATCGCTCTCTCTTGCTCTCTCTCTCTACCACCCTCCTTCCCAAGCTGCTGCTCCCCCTTTCCTTTCCTGCAGCATGCCTGAAACAGAATCTGTTCTTCATTTAAGCCTCCAGGTAGAAATGAAAAAGTGCAATGTCCAACACTGGTGTGGCACGGCTCAGGAGCCTCCAGTCCCGTTTGAGTAACAGCTCTGCAATGTAAAGTGTGTCCTGCACTTTGGAACATGTGGTTTTGGTTTCAGAATGTTTTACTGCCGAACAATGTTTCTGCCTTGGAGCGCAGTTCTGCTCATAAAGACCATATTGTCCCTCCGTGCCCACACAAAACACACACACACACACACACACACACACACACAGTATGACATCAGAAGACTGGCATAGTCTGCTCACATAAATAAGCTCTGTCGTTGATAAATCAGTACATATTAGTGCAACAGCTCCTGGTTTCCTTTGCTCTTGCATCCTAATTTCTAATATGTTTATGACATTGCAACTGAGCTAAGACAAATATTTCTGCAAAGCCAAACCACAATGACCAGTATTTAATGACTAGTCAGAATTTCAAGTTGTGTTTTAAGAATGACATTGTAAAGCATCAGTGGAACAAATTTCTCCATTCAAAATATTCCTGCCTTGCATTCTAAAGTCACCCTAAACTTTATAAAACTAAAACAACATGCAAAAACTGACACTGAAGCAGTTTTGCAAAATTCTATCAAAAAAGGGCGGTGCTGAGAATCTCATAGGAAAATGCAACACTGGTTTATTAAGGAACACGAGGGACAGGCATGTGTCCAGGGCTGGGAGTGGTTCCAATTTGTGTATTCATAAAATCTGGATTTCTTATTCTGAGAGTAGTGCAATAGAAGAGGGTTCACCATGGTGGGCACTTTCCCTGACGATGCCACCAGCTATTCATAGCCAAGGGTCCAGGGGAGCACAGTTACCCCTGCTCTCTGGGTGGGAAGGAAGGGCTTGTATACAGAAGAGTGCAGTTACCTCTAAGTATGTTTTGCTGTTTTCCTGCATTGCATGAGCAGCAACGCAGGAAGATGCAGTGGTAGAGAAAGCATGCACTGGCACTCATTGTTCCTGGTTGGTGGTTGTTGTGCAAGAGGGGGAAGGCACTTATATGCTTTTTCCCCTGTTGTTTAATGTAATATTTCTTGAAAAAGCCATGTCAAGCTATTTTTTCCAATTTAAGTAAGAAAAACAATTATGGTGTTTAAAATAAATCTTCAAATAGCATCATTAGTTATGTCACACTATGTGATGTGGAACAGTATGAAAAATACTCTATACAATTACTGTACAACCCAATATCATAGTTTTCCATATAAATTAGTAGTAGGGGTGAGTTGTGTGGATATTATACTTCATGTGACCTGGTAATTCTCTCATTTTTTAAATGTTCATGTTTTAAATTTTTTGCAATTGGTCAAGTTCCAAAAATTCGCCTTGGTATTCATTCAGTTTAATAAGTGAACAAATGAAAAGTGTGCTATATCTGTTCAAGAAAATCTTGTATTATAATTCAAGACGAGCAGCACAACTAAAAAAAAAAACCTGCAATGGCTATCTATCCTGGTACAACATTAACAGTGTCAGCTCAAGAGAACACTGTCATTAAAGCAAAAAGGGGACATACCGAATACCAAAGAAACTCTGAAATTCATGTAAATATTTCAAACATTCTACTTTTCACTCGTTGTTGTCAATAATACAGTATAATTTGTAATGAAAATTGCTGCATTAAATTAGAAAAGAATGCAAAACAGAAGCATTTTCACTAGTGCTCTCAGACTTTTGGACCCCACTGTATGTGAAATCTGTTTGTGCATTCAGAGTGTAATCAGCAGAAAAATTAATTTAGAGGAGAGTTTAATATTTTATTGTTCACTAAACTTTTTCTTGCTGACCCACTTGACAATGGACTAAGTGTAATGTGGCATGTTGCCTAAAACGAGTTTGGCTGTTAATTTGAAGTAAAAATTACTCATTAAAATACATTTTTATTCATACAATTTTATGCATGGGCATTACCTTCATTATTTACATTTATCTTAGAAAAAGTCTCCTATAAGCCTTTATAAAATAAATAAATAAATAAATAAATAAATAAAAAGTATTATTATTATTATTATTATTATTATTACTATTATTATGTCTAATGTATCTTAAATGGTGGTAGTGGAAAAATTAATAAATGATTATTAAGCTTATTTCTAGTCAATTATTTCTTAATAATGTCAAGCTTGTGTTGGCAAATAATTCTTCACTTGTATCCACATTTCTGCATTCGTAACAAGCAAAATCATCTGCCAACAGAATAAGATCATTTCAAAATCAAAATTTATTTAAAAAAAAAAAAGTAGGGATAGTAGGCAATATGACAATAATATCATATCATAATGTTTGAAAACAGTTCCTTGATACACAATATAAATTATGATAGATAGATTTGCTTACACACTGCCAGCAAAAACAGACGTTTTGGATTAAAAAAAAACAACAACAAAAAATACTTTAATGTCATCAAATACAATTTAACAATAAAAAAACTATTTTACAATTGTAAAGATTCAGTATTAAATATTAACATCTAATCAGCTGCCTCCAATCAGAGTTTACAATAGGTATGCAATATCAGCGATATCTCAGGACAGTCACGATGTTGCTATTACTGTTTATTGCCATATTGTCCCGCTCTAGTCACTAGATGTAAAAATGGATAATATCTTATATTTATTTAATAATAACTTTTTTTCAGTGGGAATACTGTATTACTGCTTTGTGTCTAAAACCCTAATGTGTAATAAGTTTCTTCTTTGTAGATCAAAGAAAGCAGTGAGATAAATTTCAGCTAGTGCCACAAGGTGGCATCAAACTGCAAAAAAAGCCACTTTAGGTAAATATGGCCTGTGGAAGAGGATAGCAAATACAACTTGAACAAGTATTAATATGGGATTATTTTAAAACTTGACTGAGCAGTGAGTGCAATGCATCCACATTTAAGCCAGATTAAAACTGTACCTTATTAAATACCAACTTGATGACCTGATAAACTGAGTCCCTTCCAAAAAAATACAAAACATTTGGACAGCCACAGATTTGATTTTAGTTAAAATTAGTTTATTGTGCTTTCTTGGCATAATTTATGAATTTTCTGCAAGTCAAAAACATATTTTTGTTCATTTGTGACATAATTCTTTCTTATTAACTTTCCAAAAAAAAATGTTAAAGAGACAGTGCTGTAATTGAACTGGGAATATGTTTGTTTTAGTCAGTATTATTATTTAGTCAGTTATTTTTGCTGCTTTGCTCACTCTGGGTTACTTACCCAGTGGTTATTATGCTGCGTTCACACCATGTCAGACTTACCATAATTACTAGATGACAACCCAGTACGTTCTCCTCAGAGCTGTGCACGTCCTCAGACTTGGTATTATGCGTTTCTATACGGCAAAATGAATCCGTGTGAGATGATGTTGTTGACAACTGAAAAATACATAATTAAAACATTAAATCATATTTTTATGCTTTTACTAAATATTGAAGAACACATAAAGCGCATCACATAACAATAACATGTTTATTAATAACACAGCCTAATTTGAGTAATCAACAGACAAAACCACAATACAAGTAACAGTCTGTGCTAGCTACATTAAACTGTATTGTATATCTTTTGTTTATTTTCAGATTAATCTTGCATTATTAAGACATTAATAATAGTCAATTATGCAAATTATTACACAGAAATATTACAAGATAACTACTTAACTACATTTTACTGCTGAAGTCACTGCCAAATTGAGTGTTTCCCGGTGACATTGCAGCGGTCAGGTGGTACAAGTCTCTCAGACAATTCCTAGTTTACAAGTTGTAATTGCGTTACAGTTCAAGTTCTACGAGGAGGTTCTTTGGAATCTTGTACTTACGGTAATTACGACATGGCATGAACACACCTTTAGCCTAAATCCTCAGAAACAAGCTGAAATATTGTTATATTGTTTCTGTTTAATTAAAATGATATTCTGAGGCACTTAAATTGTACTCACAGATTACTTGGCCTACAGGCTGCCTCCTGAGCTTTGCTGTTTTTATACATCGTAAGAAAATATACATTATAATAATACCGTTCAGTCAATCAAATATCACCCAATTAGTCTCTTAGACAGACATTCTTATAAAGTGGAAGAAATAATGGCAATATGGAACATGGTCCCTGGTTCGAGCTGAGCTCAAATTCTTGCTGTGCAGAGGTTTGCATATTCTCCGTGGGTTTCCTCTGGGTTCTCCAGTTTCCTCTCAAAAACATGCCAGTAGGTGAATTTACGCTAGGTGTGAATGAGTGTGTGTGCATGGGGCCCCTTCAATGTGTATTTCTGCCCAGTGATCCCAGTATAGGCTCTGGATCCACAGAAACTCTGACTAGGATAAAGTGGTTGCTGAAGATGAATGAATAAATTAATAAACAGGAAGCGCTATGTGCAAAGATACGTGAAGGTATGCACACAAACCTATTCAAATGATAATCATTTCTGTGAGTGATTTTGGGTAAGCAGAAAAAGAGGGACAAAATGGATTGTATCCTACCAACGAAGGTGATATACATAGAGTCAGTATCAGGTATTTTTAACAACTTAAACATTTTCACTACCTTCAAAAAACACAGCTCCAGTATAGAGTTGGTTCTTCATCCCTCCAATACTATGAAATTCTGTGAAGTGACAGACCTGCAAAGACAGTTTTTGTGTATTAGTCTAGGAGATAAAACGCAACCATCGAACTTTATATACAGACACATGAAAAGTCATACTGGAGGAATTGCAGCTGTTTGACAAGCTTGTTAACTACCTAGCTAAGTAGCTAAATAAACGGTGCAGGCGCTTAGCTAGCAAAGTATTAAGTTATCTTTAGTGTATGTTTAGCTATCTTACTGTTTAGTTCTAAGTATCTACTTATCGAATTAATTCCAGTTGGTTATCTGTTTTCGAAAATAAAATAACACTGTGTATACTTTAGTACACAAGTTTAAAAAATAAGAATAATAATAATTAAGTTACCTCAGGTGGGATTTTTTTCTTCAGGTGAGGACCGTTAACTGTTTCTCGCGCGCGCACACCAATCAGCAGGTTTAAACTGGTATAAAGAGATGCGCGCGCGGATGTGCAGCTGTGATTCTGGAAATTTCTTTTCCCAGCATTAATAAATCATGATTTAATATACTTAATAACTGATCAGTTATTAACTGAAATCCGTGCAGCGAAGTAATTTAGCTAAAATTGGTGTAATTATTATCTATTTAGTTTGAAATTCACACCTGATCACCTGCCAAATTAGGGTCACGTTTAGCACTGGCTATTAATTCAGTTAATTTTCCAGTGAATTTGGTGGGAAACCTTTCTGTCCATCAAAGAAATGGCAATATGAGAAAATGTTTGGCGGGTAAAGAACTCATATGCTTCAATGAACACCCTTCTGAAAAATCTAGTTTTGTCTAAATTAGCTACTAGCTGACCAAACACATATCAAGCTGTCCAAGTAGATAGGGATGCCACCTGTCCTGGTCATTTTATACAGTTATATTTTATACATCTATATTGCATAACTATCAGACAAGCTATCCAGAACTGGCTGCCAAGGACAATAAATTCAACATTAGTGCTGCTAACTTCTCAACTTCTACAGAACGTTCATTCATTAGTCATTTGGCTAGTTGCTAACAACGTCCTTTGAAATGGGAGGTGAGTCGGAAGAAGAGGATGCGTGGTGGGAGTACTAGGCCTGTCAAAAAGAAGTGCAAATATTTTACTTCCTTTGACAATGACTGGCTAAAAACAAAAAATATATCGACTGGATTGAGCCAGCCGTGGGAGGCACGCATTCAGCTACATGCAACATATACCTAGCAAAAATTGTGGTGAAACATGAAGGAAGAAACTCTTTGGATGTGCATGCTGCAACTAATAAACACCAAGGAATACTTCAACCTTTAACACAAAACGAAAGCCATTTACGGTCAAGAAAGTTTCATCTGAGGAGGATAAAATTGCTGTAGCCGAACTAACTTCTGTATGCACTGCTCGACTGGTCCCACCCTCTCTCAGGATGCAAGGTAGATCTGCCTCATGACTTTTCTCTGTTCTGGCACCAAGGTGGTGGAATGAACTTCCCATCAATGTCAGAACAGCTGAGTCGCTGGCTATCTTCAAGAAACGCCTAAAGACATACCTCTTTCTTAAATACTTATCCCCTGATAATTAGCATTTTCTTCTTTCTTCTTCTTCTTCTTCAAAAAAAAAAAAAAAAAAACTCCTAACAGTTGCTCTCTTTTCAGTGTGTTCAGTGCACTTCGTTGTAATCGTATGAACCAGAAATGAAATATTCATTGATGGAGAATGAATATTCACTCTTGTACGCTGCTCTGGATAAGGGCGTCTGCTAAATACTATAAATGTAAATGTAAATGTATGTCACAGGGTACGCCATGGCCACAGCTACTAAAGTACGCAGATTTTTTTCTTTGTTTGTTTTAATAAAAAAGTGAGTAAGTTCCTAATTCTTGAAAAATTAGGTCTCTAAGAGATTGTCAGTCTTTCTGTCTGTCAGTCAGTCGGTTGTTTGTAAGCAAAAAGGTGGTAACCCTACTGGTAGACCATCCGTTGCCTAGTTAGTTATTTCCCAGCTTCCTTATTACTTGACTGTGTTAAAGAATGTTTGAGCTTTTCTAATTGCCTTACTGTTGCATTATTTTCTTAAAAACAAATGATCTATGATGTTTCATTCATAGAGGTTATTCCAAAATTGTTTCCTTTCTACCTGCACTTACCATCTGCCAAAGATGGTCTACCAGTTTGACCAGCTTGACATGTGATTTGGCAGCTGGTCAGACCAGCAGGGGTGACAGGCAGGGTTAGGGTTATAATGCCTGCCTGACCCAGGGATTATAACGAGTTCTTCAGTACCTTTCAAACAACACCCTCTGAGCGCATCTGCCATCTACAGTGCTCGAGAATGAGGCAGCAGCAGTCTAAACATAGGCAACAAGCTCTTAAAGGTTTAAGTGGTTACAATCTTGCCAATTTATGGAAGTGCTACTAAACTAGAGAATAACCAAAGTGTCATGTTTTTATGCACAAACAAAAACAAGAGTTGTCCGTTTAGATAATTCTTCATTTTGTAATCAGGTATAATTGATTATTTTCATTCATTTTGTTTATTTTAGACAGGTGAAGCAGTGAGGTTGATGGCAGTCAGGAAGGGCAGCAGCTTTCAGCAGCTAGTCTACATTTAAAAACCAGGTAATCGCATCAGAATTCTAGAACATCCCGTCATAAAAAAAGTGAGTGTTGATCAATCACAAATCACAACAACAGCGCACAGAGCATTAACACAGCATTTTTTTTGTTCAGACTTCGCATTTTCACATTATCCTCTTTGGACAATGGTAAGTTGTAACCAAATATCACTCTGAATATGGCTATGTTAATTAGCAAATTTGATAGTCGGGACCAAATCCTTGTTCACAATGATTTACAGTCTCAGCAATCCGTGCAAAGCAAAGACATCATTTCTGAAGCACCACCATCCACACCCCCAGCTCCTACAAAGCTTACAAGGGGTGATATCATGGACGCTGAGGACGGTGGGCTGGGGAATGTCGGATCTTTCTGTTTATACATGAGAAACTAAGCTTATAAATAAGTTGGGCATACATAACATAAATCTTATTTCTGTGGTGTCTCTAATTCTCTCTCTTTTCTGTGTAAAACAGAATCCCTGGACCATGAATACCATCAACCAGGTAGAGGAGCAGAAGGTAAAGGAGCAGAAGGTAGAGGAGCAGAAGGAGCAGGCTAAAGTCCAGCAGCTGCCTGTTAGGACCAAGAAGCTCCCTAAGGAACGCCTCAGCAAGTACATCAAGGTAGAGCAGTAATGGTGTTTTATGTTGTTTCATATTTTTAGCGTAATAAGTGGCTTAATTAACACACTGGATGTTGACTCTGCCCTGTTCTGTAGACAGTCAAACTGGTGCTGAGGAATCTTGACTACAGTGTGGATGAAAGATGCCTACATGAAGAGTTCCTGCCATTTGGAACTGTCATCAGTGCAAAGGTTACAATTACTAATCCCTACCTTTTATTCCTTTTCCAATAACTTGAGTTCACTTCCCCTTACTCACTCTATAACATCAAAACCAGTGTGCACAATAACAGCAAGATGGAAAACTGGAATCTGACCAGTTCAGACAAGTGTTGGAGAAAATGTGTACAAGAAGTTGGTAATCACACCCATATTCTGTGGTCATGCCAAAAATTAAGAAATTATTGGAAGGATGTATTTGATGCTCTTGGAGAAATCTTCCACCATGAGATTCCCAAAGATCCTTGGTGTGTGTCCAGAAGGCTTTGAAGGTAGAGCTAAAATATATTTGCTACAAATCCTACTAGCAGCCACTATTAAGTATATCACATTCAAATTGTTAAAACTTAACCCTCCATCATACAATGTTTGGATCCAAAAAGTGTGGGAGCTGTACGAAATGGAAGAAATCACATATGCACTACGGCTTCAGAAACCAAAATGGATGGTTTCATTTATTGTAAAATTTATTTCATATAACTAAAACTGAATCAGTGTCGAAGCAGCTAGAATATGAAAAACTAACATGCCAAAAAGTAAAATTGTACTGTACTGAATGCAATTTTGATGTTAAAAATAAGTTAAATAATATAAGTTAAAAAAAACAAAAAACAGTGCACTTGCAGCACAAGGTGACGAGTGTGTAGTGAGGCGTTTTTTTCTCAATTGGTGTATTTTCTGAATGTGGAGAACTAGGATATTGTTAACATGTAATGCATGTAATGCTCATTCTATGCTTTCTGTATCTCCTCACTGTCCTCTACAGGTCATGATGGAGAATGGATGCTCCAGAGGCATTGGGTTTGTCAGCTTTTCATCTCCTGATGAAGCCAGAAAGGCCTTCATGGAGATGAACGGCAGGTTGTTGGGCAGCAGGCCAGTGTATTTGAGTCCGGCTCAGAGCAAGGAGGAGCATGGAGGAAGGCATGGAGTGAGGACAGAGAGTAGCCGGCCTACTAAACGCTGCCCAAATCCAGCTCCAGAGCTTAGGAGAGAAAAGCAGCAGGACAAGAACACAAGCAGAGCGCAAACCACACTGCAGCCAGTAGATGCACAGGTTCTATTCTGATTATATTTCCAGAGACTTTTATTATTTGGACCAGGTTTTGGTCAAGTGCTGTCTCACATATTTAGCTTGATGACTGGCTTAATACTGAGTGATTAATCAGTATCTATTATCAAAGGCCCCAGTGCAAACTCCCACATGCACACACTCAAATATTGGATATTGACTCTGCTCTCTGTTCTATAGGGAGTCAAACTCTTTGTGAAGAATCTGGACTACAGTGTGGATCAAAGGCGCCTGCATGAAGTGTTCCTGCCATTTGGAACCATCATCAGTGCAAAGGTCACTTACAACTACTAATCCCAACATTTTATTCCTTTCTCAATAACTCGTGTTCACTTCGCCTTACTCGCTCTACTACATCAAAACCATAACATAACATAGCTATCTGTTTATATTTTGGTGTACAGACAGCGCTAGTTTTTCCTCATGGTCAGCCACATGAGAGTGCTCATTTTTTATGCTCGTAATGCTCATTTTTTGCTTTCTGTATCTCCTCACTGACCCCTACAGGTGATGATGGAGAATGGCCGCTCCCGGGGAATTGGATTTGTGCGTTACTCTATCTCCTGATGAAGCCACAAAGGCCATCAGAGAGATGAATGGAAAGATGTTGGGCCGGAAGCCACTGTATGTGATGCTGGCTAAGAACAATGAGCAGCGCACGGCTTCCCTCGCCGGGACTGAGCAGTGGACAGGGAGCAGCCGTCCTACCGAGCCCCGAGACCGCACAGGGCCACGCAGAGGGTCTAGCCACACGTGAGTCATGGGTGTCCTTATAATGTCTTACAGAATGTAAGCTAAAATAGTGCAATGTTAATACAATATTGTGATAATATTATAAACCATAATAAAAGGTTTGACAATTATTGTGATATATTAACACACACACACACACTGTGTAGAGTAACACAGTTCTGCTTTTCTCTTTCAGGTCATCCCTCTGTCACACCGGCCTAACGGATGAATAAATAAACATTACAAGTGCAAAATGTCACATAAATGGTCTGGATCTTTATCATAGTAAATAAATGTTGGTGTAAATAACTCACACAGTCACAGCAGTAAATGTACTGCACTGTTAAATAATAAGTCATAAAATTCCACCTTAATAAATTGGAATTTTTATTAAAAATGAAAGAGACAACAACATGAAAGGAGAATAAAATTAATTGAGAGCTGTTAATAAAAACCATGAAAACAGATCATGTCTGTAACAGTATGCTGCTCAAAGAACATGGCAGACTCAGGGTAAGGATGCATGTGAGATTTAATTTATTGGTGCTCATGCCCTTTGGCACAGTCAGTGGGCAGTAACGTAAAACTTAAAAAACAAAAGTGCAGCTCTTCAGGTTGGTCACCACTTATCCTGCTCAGCTTTGGCATTTACTGAGAGAGAAAGCATAAATAAGGCATTACAAGCACTACAAAAGTGAATTGAGGTATTACAAACTGTCACCATCATCCTCCTCAATCTTAATCAAATAATTCAGAAACTGAGAGTGACTACGTTTAACTCGAGTGAGACTCATCAGTCGGTTTTAGTTAAGCACTGGCTGTTTCACTATTATTTTGCGAAGTTCAAATGAAATGAGGCTGTGGCTCAGATTTGACCCGTGGGCCTTGTGTTTGCCACGTGCTCTAAACACTAACTAGCTAGTTAGCCACTATTTTTCCCATGATAATTACATTAACAAGCAGAATAAAAAAGGGGACAAACTGACTACATCCAATTAATTAGGCTGTTTTTCATCCATTTCTCCTTTCTTATTTTTTTTCTTTTTTACATTTTTACACCTGAGGTAGATATGAACACTTCATGATCGCCGCTTCTTCTTGATCTTCTGACTTTGGTTATGTTAATTACCCATTCTTTTCACACCACACCCTGCAATTGTATGCTAGACAATCCTCTTGGTAGTAAATCATGGGGCCCCCAGTGCTCCAGGGTCCCTAAGCAACCGCTTACACTGCTTATAGCAAGAAATGGCCCTACTTCATAATATTCTGATATAAAGGACTTCGTGGCACCTGACCCATCCTACAATAAACCTTTTACACTAACCATACATTCATGTTCACAACCATATCATAAAGCCTCTCTCTAATTAAATATTCAAAATATCCTGCCAAGGGCATTTAAGGTATGAGTGGCTCAGGATTATGAATATCAGGATTAGCTGATGTCTGTGAACAACAGTGTGAATTCATCAAGACAATTAATTGGCTTCCTCCCCTCCCTGTGTTGGTTTTTGTCAGACTGATGTTACTACAGTCAGCTACCTTGACAAGTGAGGTCTGCTCAGCCAACACTTTCCCTACAACACTCAGACCGTCCCTCAAAGTGTATTCTTTTCAAAGCCAAGTTGAAAAGTGTCAAAATGGCTTAATAAATAAAATCATTTCATTTTTAATGGGACAGAATACACCTCAGTGGCTGTCAATATACTCTGACAGACCATTCAAGTGTAACCTTGTGTGGGCAACATTGCTAGTAGTTTTGTACGCTTACATTAATGAAGTACACGAATCAAACTATTTCCTATGTTAATGCTGAAACAGTACAACAGTCTATAGATTACAATATAAACACATTTATATTGTTTTTACATTTAAACACATATACACCACACGCTGCATTTGCAAAGCCACCAGCATTTTGGATGATCCCACACACCCCTCACACACACTCTTCACCCTCCGGCCATCTGGAAAAAGGTGCCAAAGCATTCGGGCCCTCATGACCAGACTGCGTAACAGCTTCTTAACCAAAGCCATCAGACTCCTGAATACTCAGAGACTTGACTGACACACACACACACACACACATACTGAGTTGAACACCATCCCACTCCCCTTGCAATTTTTGCACATTTCGTAATGGCCACCTTTACTTTTGCTGCTAAACTTTAAACTAAATATTATGTTTAAATTCTTGTCACTATCATACACTTTTACCTGGCTGCTACCGCAATAACTGCTATGTCCATATATGGTATAAGCTAATCTGCTGAATACTATGTCATATTATGTTATGTTTAGATTCATAGCATCTTTTAATTATATTGTTATTCTTCTGCACTATCTTTTTGCACTACCTGTATACTCAACACTTTCACACTAGAACTGTGTACTGGTCGGTGCGACACTGTTACTTACTGTGCCCATTGTCCTGTTTTACGAGTTACTGTACTGTCTTGTGTTGTTTGCCAGCGTACTTTATGTAGAACGTGTAGTTCTTTAGTTCTGTGTCGTCTCATGTGGTTTAGTGTGTTGTTTTATGTAGCACCATGGTCCTGTAGGAACGCTGTTTCGTTTCACTGTGTACTATACCAGCTGTATATGGTTGAAAATGACAATAAAACCACTTGAACTTGAACATTTACCAATTTCCTGGTTTTTAAATGTGGACTACCTGCTGAAAAGCTGCTGCCCTTCCTGACTGCCATCAACCTCACTGCTTCACCTGTCTAAAACAAACAAAATGAATGAAGACACAAATCAATAATATTTGATTACAGAATGAAGAATTATCTAAATCGGCAACTCTTGTTTTAAGTGCATAAAAACACGGCACTTTGGCTATTCTCTAGTTTAGCATTTTTGAGCAAATGAGTGAGATTGTAACCATTAAAATCTTTAAGAGATGGTTGCCTATGTTTAGCATGGTCAATGATAAGGAAAATAATCAATTTATTGCCTTTAACAAAGCTAAACGGTACAACTGCCTATAAGTTAGATGAAAAACGACTGTCCTTCCTTCTAAAGTCCACATAAAACATATTTACCAGTAACCTGGTTTTAAATGTAGACTATCTGTGGACAGCTGCTGCCTTGTTTCACAGATTTTCAATTAGAATATGATAATATAGAAAAGAACAGTGTTTAATCAGAATAGAAAACAATAGATTATCGTTTATTTCTTAAATGAATTATTTGTTATCGAATGAAGTCATCTTTGGTCATGGCACCACCCAGTAAACTTTTATGCATTTCCTAAATACTAAACTTTCTATCAGAAACGCAGACAAAATGATGCAGTGACAGCGAGTAGTAGTGAAAGGTGAGCAGTCATGAAGGAAACGGTTTCTCGCTTTTATTGTTTGTAAATATCTCGAAGAAGAGAGTTTAGGATGATGAAGTGCGAGTGTGAGACGAACAGTGGTAATCAGTGATTGGTCATTGGGAACAAGGGTGATCTGTGATTGGTCGCCAGCGCACCACAGTCAGGTTTAACACACTGATAGTGAGTGAGTCGAGTGAACCTGCTCTCTAAACTCGTATATCAGAAGCTGTGGTGTGAGCTGGAGCTGTTCAAAACGGTTAGTAAAGTCTGCTTACAACGTGTGGTCGCTAGGCTCTTTTTTTTTTTTTTTAAATATAATTAAAGTCGCTAAAGTTGTCTAAAAAGTCGTCACATTGAGCGACAAAGTCTCTTGACAACACTGAGCCGCGCACTCCCATTTCACACGCGGCTAGTCTAACCTAGTTTACACACAGTAAATAGTCTACAGTAATTCACTAATATAACAATTATACCTTTAACGTCTGTCATACAGATTAATGTGCAATTAATGATATGAATAAGCGTTGCTAGTCTACTCATAGGAGACAGAAGAGCTGTAAGAGCACTTTCCATAATCCGCAACATTAATAGACGCTTAGCTAATTTAGCTACCTAATCTAGCCACCCTGTCACTCAACACACACTGACGTGATTAACCGGAGTAGATAACTTTAAAAAAAAAAAAAAAACATACACGGCTTAACGTTAATAGTGTACGTTTGCTGGCATTTCTTACGTCTTCAACATTTTTTTTTTTGGACAGCTGGCACATTTAGTCCGCATCGCTGATAGCACCTGAGTGGCGCAGTTCTCCTGCTCAGCTTACTATTGCCATGGGAATCGGAGGCGCGCGTGAGTAATATTTGAATCTCAACAGCTGACTGACATGTCGGTCCACCAATCACAGCATAGAAATAGTCACTTTTAAAAAAAAAGTCCCACCTTCCCTACAGCGATCTAACATATATTCTCCTGTTAATTATGTATTTTACAGCCACTTTACTACTCGTTTTATAACAAACAAACCAGAAAGTACTTAATAATATTAAAAACTGATGATAAAGGGAATAATTTATTGATAAAGAGAAGACCCATGCATTTTAAAAGTGTTTTCACCTGCCCCAAGGTATAATATCAGTTGCAATGGCATTTTTTTCATTTATAAATGATTTCGTGTTTCGCCTTTTATATCTAGCAGGTTTATTAAAAACAAAGGTACAAAGTGGTTAAGACCTAAGAGCAAACACAGCATGTTATGGGGGAAGATGCCGCTGTTGGAATGATTAAGGCTTGACGAAACAAATCCATGATGAAAGGAAAAATCCACCCTGAACAACTTGCATATTAATCTTTATAATTAACATGTAGTCATCATTGGCATCCAAAATTCCTGCTATTATTATTATTATTATTATTATTATTATTATTATTTTCATCGACTTTCTTCGACATATTGGTCTTCCTACATTCCCCATTTGACTAGCTCCTGATATTGGCGCTCCTGATGAGTTTACGCCCTTGCTTCATCTCTACCTAAAGAAAGCGATGCGGATAAATTTGAAAACTCTCTTTTCGTGTTGTAGTGTGGACTGACAAAATGGAGATATTCAAAAACGATGACATATTTTTAGTCATGTGGCACAGTCATATGACCCATTCCTCAAAACAAACAAGATGGTGGATGATGTACTGCAGTTGTTTTGCCTGTTATCCAGTTTGATATCTTCATTTAAGATTAATGTCACTTTGTACAACCTCCAGATTCACTTTTAAATAAACGCCTGAAGGAAATGCCGCAGGCCAAAGCTTCTTACGTTTTTTACAAATGCACTTTCAGACGTTTCAGTGTGGAGGATCGATTTTTGGAAAACGTTCGAAAATGCCACTGTAGCCAGAGAGCGTTTTTAAAACGAAAATGCGGTTTTCAGATCTATCTGGATTAATGTGGACATAGCTTTAGACCTTTAGTCTGGCCAGCTCTCTTACCTCCTCGTCTGTACACTCTGCTCAAACAGATCAAGTTCATAAGCTTCACCTTTCATGCTAATACTACCATCAACACCATTGTGCTTGTCATCTAGTAGATCGCTAACTAGCTGAGCCGTAACTCAGTGGAACTACATCATATGATAACTTTGGGTCCAGAGTTTGCTGTGTCCACAATTGTACAGAGACGTCTCATTAATATGATGTTGAACATTGCTGGGAAATGGAGTTAGGAGCTAACAGCAAAAGTTGATTGTTTCCCCTGTTATCCCTTATGTTTGAGAGCATTGAGATTAGTCTCCTATTATTTGCCATTGTAAATGTGATGTCAAAGTGGCAGACAACCGCTAACCACTGCTCTTGGTGTGTTCACGGTTTGTAATGTGTGTGTGTGTGTGTGTTCACTACTCACAACTTCTAATGTGTGTGCACTAACTTGGATGGGTTAAATGCAGAGGACAAATTCCAAGTATGGGTTACCATACATTGGCCTTCACATGTCACTTTCACTTTCAATTTCACTTTCACTAACTTCTGATGAGAATAACAAAAATACAGCATCAACCACTAAGCACATCATACAACAATATAAACATCCACTCCAAATATTTACCTACGGTAGCCTACTTTAAATCCTATGGGTGTTTTTTTTTTCTTTTCTCATACTTCAGGTGGAGAAACATCTGGACCATAAGGTGATTGAGCTGGTAATTTAGCTTATGTAGGGTTTTTTCCCTTGCTGCTAATGATAATTAACATGCAAATGAGTTCAGGGACTGGTGAGTGGTTGGTAGCATTGCTTCATTCATTAAGGCCTTAATTACTGTTTGAATTCTTAACTATTAGATATTAATCATGCTACTTTATGTACTTTATTTATTTATTTTTTTGTGCTTTTACCCAGAATCCCACTACCTTTCTCTGTTCAAGATAAACAGCATCAGTCACTTAAATTTGTTATTATTTGAAAGCATTTTCACAGACAGCATATTATGACAAACTACAAGAGCTAGTAATGAATACAGTTAGTTTCACCTACAATGTACAGACAGACATCCGCAACATCTTTTGAAACAATTCAACTTGGGTTTGTTAAATTAATTACAATGTAGAAGGCATTTCAAACACTTAAATTCAGCTTTTAATTAGCTTAGCTTAATTAAGCAGTTTATCTAAGTTCAGCCCTTAATTAAATAGCATATTAAATTATACAGTGCCTTAGGCATTGGTACCAATAGTACAGTAGAGATATAAATTTTATAAATGCATCTCAACAGTTAGGGTCAACCAGAAATGTCACCCTCTGCAGTAATTTCTTTTTCGAATCCAATTTTCACTCTTTCCACCATAATGAATACTATTAACATATCAATAACATTATTGCTTTTAAGCAAGCAGCATGTATCTGAAGCCTCCAGCATTGTAGGGGACATAATTTTAATAACGCACAAGCAAAACGCAATTTTATGGTATCGATTTTATTTTATTTAACGTGTGGAATACAAGACATCACGTTACAATAGTCAAAGCATGCACAGGTATACATTACTATTGACGTGGAATCTATAGATCAAATCTAGTTTATTTTCACTTGCTGAACACACAGCAAAAAAAAACGTGAAAAGAAAAAACAAAAAGCAGCAAAAGTAAAGTGCACAATCAGTGAAGAATTCTTCAGATCTCTTTCTTAAACACTTGGCACAAACTATAATCCAAACTGAACGGCTATTACACATGACGTGGAAACAGCGATGGACTGGTGATGATTCACGCACACACACACAGTCATTACATGTAGGAGTTGAACGTTCATTAGTAGTAATGTAGTAATGTGTTGATATCAATCTCAGTGTAAGACAATATGGCGCAGATATACATCACAAATCCTAGAGGCATTTCATTAATTCAAATAATATTGAATGAGTCGTCCGTAAACCTAAACAGCAATTTTTCCCCTCAAGGGAATTTCATGTTTCACTAGCAGTCACCACATGCTAGAACATTTCATCCTCCATTCTTCATTTCATGCCTCCGTTTTTCTTTTAACTCAAACTTGAAGATTTGATTTAGCTTGGATTAAATAAATAGTGCCACTACTATACACGCTGCCAGTGAGCATTGTAAATATACACAGTGCTGCAGTTTAATGCAGTTGCAGTCTTTGTAGTGTGATTGCAGCAACAAAACCATTCCTCCTGCAAAAGCCACAATGTCAAGACTACATGCTGGAATAATTCTCTTTTTGCACCTACGGTCCCACTTCACAAACACTGACCTATTTTCACACCAGTAAAGAACCCAAACCTGTACCAAAGAAAACTGCTGTAATATAATGGCTTACTTATACAGATGTAAAGGTACGCATCATTCACAGGAAATCCTGCTGTCCATGCAAATGTCCGTTTGTGTGACGGTTTGGGAAAACCTGCCGGATGTTGCTGTATCTGAATTCTGGCCAACATTTGTTTGGTTTTCCCTGCCTATAACATAAAACAAGGTTTTAAAACAACCAAAAATATATTTATCCAAAACAGCTTGGTCTTGTCTAGGCTATTTTTCGACAAAGATTTTTCTCACAAGGAGCTGGTCTGTTTAAAGATTTTAAAAAACCTTGCTAGCTTATTGTGATTTGCACACATAGTGAACATCATGCTTTGATCAAGTTGTTATTGGGTAGCTACGTACGACGAGCCTCAGAAACGTGTTTTTTAATCAGAGTCATGAAGTAAGAACAAAGTATATAAAATGCTTAAATTTGCTCCCTTTTCATTTTGGGAGGAAGGGGAGGGGGGGATATTATAATGCTATAACTTTTTGTCTGGTTGAGATCCAAACATATTTCAAGTCAAAATTTCACCATGTGAAGAGTTTTCCCAGGCCATCACACTTTTAAGTAAACCAACACAGACAAACTAACGTCATTTTGTCACATCCTCACAGACACTGATCATTTGGTTATATTTCTTAAAGTCACCCGAAGTACATCTACCCTGCTGAACTCATTAGATATAGCTGGGTTGTGACTATGAAACATTATTCCCATGTTCATTTCATAATGTGAGCTCGCACAGAGAAGATAAGGAAGCATTTGCAATCTTCTGTTCTCTTTCTTCATGGCATTTTAGCGTACAAAATATCAAGCATCGCTGCAAATCCCACTGGCCACAGCCTAGACAAGACGATGAGGTCAACAACTTCATAATGCAAAGAATAAATAATTCATTCACACAAACAATCTACTTGCCAAGAGAAAACAATGGACTTTAAAAAAAAAAAAAAAAAAAAAAAAAAAAAAAAAAAAAGGTTGCCTTTCTTTACGGTACCAGTTCTGTACCTCAAAGAATCCTCAAAGGCAAGTGTACATCAAATGCCAAAAGAAAACACCACAAGTCATTCCAGACTTCTAATTGATTTGGTATTATTATTAAATCCTCCTCTCCTCTTCTGTAAAAGCATGGCTAAAAAGATCTCATCATTTGTATAAGCAGAATAAATCAACTGAAAGAGGGAATAATTTGGGTGTGCTAATTTGGGAGCACTCTTTAGGTAGTAGTAGAAGTGAATGATGTTGGTCTTGGTCATGTTGTTAAATAATTAGACTTGTATTCCTTCATCGGCTCTGATGAAGGTACTGTTGGGTGAACATGTTCAGCTCGCTGTCCAACCAGCCAGCTTTGTTCCTACAGAAAAATTCAAAGACACAAAGAAGACATATATAACTAACAATCTCCCCAACTACATATCTGCTCAGACATACTTCTGTGCATGGACGAGTACAAAATCTCAGGGTGTTACCTGAGCAGCTTGGCTTTGCTCTGTAGAGTGTCCAGGTGTTCGATCTTGCGGTTCATGTCCTGAATGTCTTCTTCCAGCTGCTGGCGTGTCACATCGACCTGCTGACACAGCTGGTTAAAGGTGCCTGCCAGCTCCCTGGAAGAGACAGACACATACATATTAGCAATGCACTTGGAAAAATGCTTTTGTTGCGCACTGCATCTTTAAAATGTCTTATTTTGAACACAACCAGGACACTGGCTGTCATCAAGTTGGCACACAGTAATCCTTCATCGTTGTCATTCAAATGTAATATAGAGCCTTGTCCACTAGAGGGAGCAATGAGAGAACCCACAAATTGCCCATTTATTACAGCCAAGCTTATAGCAATTATTTACTGGGAAATTATTTACTGGGAAAGCTCTGCTGATCTGAGAATTGGAGTCATGGAAGACCCTCACAATCAAAATGAGCCAAATAGAGGAGCCATTTTCAGATTTTGGTGAGATTTTGATTGAATAAACAAGAAAGCAACCTAAAACTGAAATGAATCCAACAGTGACTAAACATGATGCAACACTAAGGAACAAGAGGCTAAATCCTATATTTGTAAGGAGTATTCTAATGGCTGACGTGACAGATGTATAAACAAAGAATACTAATAATAAACATGCTGGCATCAATTATCTCCAATATGTGGGCCAAATTTAATTATATAAACAAAAGATGCATCTCATTCCATTTTGATAACTAATAATTATAGCAGATTACTATACTGTAGTAGTCTGAAAGTCCTTTGAGATATTGAGGAAATGGGCAAGAAAATGTAAGGCAGTTCAATTTGGCAGTATAGTCTTTGCTTAGAGTAGCTTTCATGCCTTTTTGAAATGCCTCAATCCAAATGTTTCATGGTTTTAAATAAATTTCCAACATTATTGCATTATTGAAGACACTTCAAAAAGGTACATTAATATGTGGTGGATGTTTATTGGTTGAGAAATATGTAAAAACGTATATCGAAAATCCTAGATGCTAGAAAATCCTAGAGGTCGACCGATTGATTGGTTTCGCCAATTAATCTGCACCAATAACCGATTGCTTGAACTATTGGTTATTAGAAAAATCCACACCGATATTTTTTCCCGGTTGCGTCCATTGCGAGAGCGGCTGAGAAGGGTCCGCTGTCATTATACCGTACGAGAGTGGCCTCTAGAGGTGAAATAAAATCCATCACTGACAAATTTCGTTGTGTTATTTGAAGTTTTTTTTAAATTCATTATGGAGGTCTCTTTTTTATTTGTTATTTGGAGTGTTACTTTGTTATTATTGTTAGTTAGATTGGATTGTGTTACTTTTTGGTTCGGTTTGGATGAAATTTTCATGGTACAGTCAGTACTGTTTATTTTTATAATAAAGTTTTTTTTACTTTGAGGCAGTATTTTACTTTGAGTGTTATGTTTTCATTCAGTATCAGTTTTAAAATCGGTTGATTAATCGGTTATCGGCAGATAATGCCCAACTTGGTTATCGGTAAAACAGACTATCGGGTTGACTCTCTAGTGTATACATACAATGTTTCCATTCCATCCAAGACTGAACACTTTCCACAAGTCAATCGTTTTTTTTTTGTGTGTGTTTTTTTTTTTTTTTTTATTTCTGCCACTTCCATTGAGATTTTCTTATACATCAGTCCAGCTGACTTAAAGCTTACTGCTGGACTTGGTGGCTGCAGTTGGAGCCGGTGTAGCTGACGATGAGCTGCAGCTTCTCACTGGCGTAGTCCACAAACTGCCTCTTGAAAGCTCGTTCTTTCGCCTTAGCGGTCCATGTGAGCCTCTCGTACACGTAAAGAAGGCCATAGAGCCCCACTGACAGAGCAATGAGCCTCCAACCTACAGCCTTCCAGATCTGACACACACACACAAAACATGTGAGTACTGAGGTTTTCATTTCATGTCTTTAGACATACCTTTAAAAACAAACAAACCAAAAAAAAACCCCTGAATCTTTAGATATCTTACCACTCCTCCCACGACTATGATGCCCATGGATGTCCGGGACGTTAGAGAAGCAAGTCCCGTCACCATAGATACCATGAGCTCTTCCTGGGTCAAGGAGCCCTGTTGGAAGGGGGGCATGGCAGTACCAACAGGAGTGATCGCCAAAGGCCTGGGAACCTGAAGAGACACAAACACAATTGGCAGCCATTTACATAAAGAGCTACACAGTAAACAAATTTACATCAGATTTTTTTTCTCGATTACTTCAGAGTAAAGAAGTCTCACTGGCAATGAAGCTCGACTAACAGTGAACCCAAACACCATCGTACAGTATGAAGACAGCCATTACCTGGTCGTTGTAACCCATAAGGGCACGGCGGGTATTCTTAGGGCCAAGGAAGCGATTGACCAGCATGGTCCAGCCTAAGGAGAAGTGGAAGCCGATGTCCTCCTGGAAGTCACTGCACAGCTTGTCACAGTTGAGGTCATAGCAGAGACTGAAGCACTGTCTGGGCACCATTTTATCCACTTGCTCCTTCACTGGGGTGGGCAGCAATGGCTTCAGGCCATCTGGGGTAAGTACAATGGAGATGTTCATTTACCAGGCACCGCTGAATTGGTATAAACAGTGCAATACTTAAGAAAGTAGTCGGTCAGTAATAGTTATTGTTGTTTGTACCACCACCACCACATGAATTTGAAATTAAACAACTGTCAAATCAGGCTAAAAGGCAGCTTCAGCTTCACAATGCTAACATAGCTACTGTTGCAAGTTAGTATGACACTAAAAACCATTAAAACCAATGTTTCACTTTTGAATGCAATACTTGCAATACAGACCTATCATTTCAGCTTGTGTGCTGTTCAGGGCTGCACTAATGGCGTTGGAACACCTCTCAGACATATTCCTGCCCAGACCTTCTTCTATATGCTTATGAAGCTCCTGCAATCCAAAAACACACATATGTCAGGTGCAACAAACCAAGATACCAATCCTCTTTGCTAACACAGGATTAAATAGGGGTCAGGAAAGCTGTGGACTTTCCACTCAGCAGGTCTGGGCATCAACAATAAACAGTAAATTAACAAAGTGAAAGCAAAAGAAATGCACGCGCACATACAGTAAACATGACAGACAAGGGAAATTCAATGCTGGAGCTACTGCACTCACGTTCTTGTAGACTTTCAGAACCACTTGCGAGGGATGAAAGTCCATGTGAAAATCGTCTACCAGCACGTGCAGTCTCCTTATCTCCTCTGCCATTGCATTTGACACCTTAAAGACAGCACAATTTAAAGGATAATCAAAAATTATCCATATTTTGCTATTACTTTTCTACATTTTTTTTAGATTTCATACTTGAAGTAGTAGCATATAAAGCTTGTTACCTTTACAGTAACTTTTAACAAGCCACTTTGTTCAAAGCTAGTGAATAATTATTCACCATTTTCTACCTCCACATTTCATTATTCTCACCACTAGATGGCACACAAACACAAATATCTATGGATATTTGATACAGCAGGAGAAACTGTGTCAAAATGCGAAGTAAAGATGAGCCTAAAGCCTAGGGGTAGTGATTTTAATGTCTAATGTC
Organism: Cranoglanis bouderius; assembly: GCA_023630585.1. Classification (NCBI taxonomy): domain Eukaryota; kingdom Metazoa; phylum Chordata; class Actinopteri; order Siluriformes; family Cranoglanididae; genus Cranoglanis; species Cranoglanis bouderius. The sequence goes on from CM042549.1 coordinate 7,384,153, forward strand.
CTGATACAGCTAGTGTTTCTGGAATCTAGGTATAGAGACGGCTTTTAGAATCTTTCAAACAAGTTGACACATGGTAATTACGTGGCGCTTTACGTTACCTGTTTTTCAACCTCCTCTGTGATCTTCTTTATCTTGGTCTTGCAGTCCTGGGTGAGCAAGTCCAGCTGCTTATCAATGAACTCCAGCCTGTCCTCTCGCTCTTCTTTTGTTTCCATGCAGTGGATCCTGAATCATCAATCAACATCGCGTATTTTACAAGAGGATTCGGATGAATTTTACAGCAAATACGCATTAACACGTGAAGAGGTAATAGTTTGAGCCTCACCTTCACATATTTACTCAGACCAATGCAAACTTGGATACGAGATCAGTTAAATTTCAGATAATCCAGTAAGCCAATCTAAGAGCCATTTTAAGACCATTTTAAAAAAAAACTGCTATTTCAAATAGTGGGGGTCTTCCAGACCACAGAAGACACCAGTAACTTTGACTAATTATACTGGATATTTTGAATATTGGGTTAAACTCTTGTTTACTCTTGGGTTACTTCCGATTTGAGAGCCTGGACTGATTGTGGAATCATATTACTGCCTGCAGCCAATGTGTTTAATTTCACACCTCTGCTCTTGGGCTGCCACATGCACAGAGTCCATGATGAGTCGTAGGGCTTCTGAGATCTGCTTGGCCCTCACTGTGTGCTGCTCAAACTTTGTCTTCACCGCTGACTGGGAGATGCACTCCTACAACCACACAAACCAATGATTTTCAGACAAATAAAGAAATTACCCAATTAAATGTTATTTTATAGTGTCAGGTGCTACCAAGTACCTACTTCAAAACGCCGCTCAAAGTTCTGAAACTCGAACATTCTAGCTTGAAAGCCTTCAGCCAGTGCACCACCTGAAGTGCAGTAAAAGGAAATGAGGGTCAGTAAACTGCTAAACCAATTTTGCACACTTATTCAACAACTTCACTTGTTGCTTGTTAATCCAGACGTCAATTATATGTTATTTGTGAAGGGTGCTTGGACCCCTAGTGGTCTACATATTGTAGGGGCCACATAGCATCCTGTTTAAGACATCTGTACAAGTTGTGGCTTACCTGCTTCAGGCATGCCCTGGGCCTTGTGCACACGTGCCTGCAGCACCTCTTTAGCAGACACAAAGAAGATTCGGTCGCTGGCCTGCGCTCGGTCCACCACCCCCAGTTCATCTACAAGGAAACTGGTGCAGCGGTCCATGTGCTGCCGGCGGACCTGAAACACACAACGAGTTTCACTCTCACATACTTCAAATGGGTTATAAAATGGTGCTATGTAAACCAATAGCAATGTAAAAAGATAATGATGATTATCTTAGAAATGGATGTATCAGTCATGTAGAGAATAATGACAAACTGAGCAGCAAAAATCAACCAAAATCTTTAAAATAAAAAAAGGCATTTTTATATGCAGAAAGTAAACAATTCTGTCCAAATATAGACTTCAGGATGTGGATTCCTGTGTGAATCACCCAAAATATGCCTAAACATCAAAAGATGGACCAATCCCATTTTTATTTTCAACAGCAAAATAAAATTAGAGCTGCAGGTTGTGGCCTATACCAAATACATCTCTGATACTGACTATTTATCACTTTAATAAATGTCAATTAAAGGGTATGACTAGAAGATGGTTCCGTTTGCCATATTTTTTTTAATTGCTGATGTATTAAAATTGCATACACTGTGGTGCCTGAAAGTTTGTGAACCTTTAGAATTTTCTATACATCTGCATAAATATGGCCTAAAACATGATCTTCACACAAGTCTTAAAAGTAGACAAAGAGAACCCAACTGAACCAATGAGACAAAAATATAATACTTTTATTTATTTATTTATTTACTGAGGAAAATGATCCAATATTACATATCGGTGAGTGGCAAAAGTATATGAACCTCTATGATTAGCAGTTAATGTTCATGAGTCCACCATCAGGAGAACACTGAACAACAATGGTGTGCATGGCAGGGTTGCAAGGAGAAAGCCAATGCTCTCCAAAAACAACTTGCTGCCTGTCTGCAGTTTGCTAAAGATCACGTGGACAAGCCACAAGGCTATTGGAAAAATGTTTTATGGATGGATGAGACCAAAATTGAACTTTTTGGTTTAAATGAGAAGCGTTATGTTTGGAGAAAGGAAAACACTGCATTCCAGCATAAGAGCCTTATCTCATCTGTGAAACATGGTGGTGGTAGGACGGCTCGCAATCATTCATAGAACAATGAATTCTGAATTATACCAGCGAATTCTAAAGGAAAGTTTCAGGACCTCTGTCCATGAACTGAATCTCAAGAGAAAGTGGGTCATGCAGCAGTTGTTCTACCAAAGAATGGTTAAAGAAGAATAAAGTTAAGTCAAACTCCTGACCTTAATCCAATAGAAATGTTGTGGAAGGACATAAAGTAAGCAGTTCATGTGAAGAAACCCACCAACATCCCAGAGTAGAGCTGTTCTGTACTGAGGAATGGGCTAAAATTCCTCCAAGCCGATGTGCAGCACTGATCAACAGTTACCGGAAATCTTTTAGCTGTAGTTCTTGCTGCACAAGGGGGTCACACCAGATATGGAATGCACTCACAGATATATAATTGGATCATTTTCCTCAATAAATAAATCACCAAGTATAATATTGTTTTATTTGTTTAATTGGGTTCTCTATTTACTTTTAGAACTTCTGATGAGGTTTTAATTCATATTTATGCAAAAATATAGAAAATTCTAAAGGGTTCACAAACTTTCGAGCACCACTGTAACCATGATATCCAAGACAGTCAATTTTGTGGGGAAAAACATACATCTGGTATTAAAAGTAGATCTCTGACACATGCCTCATTAGGGGCCGCTAATAGGGGCTGAAGTACTAAGAAAGTGGTTTCGACATTTTTGGGCTCCTGTTGTTTGCTTGATGCCAATTGTTTCAAGTAAAACCTTAATTTAGACACGTGGACATCACAATAAACGAGTTTATTAGTCAAGTCAAATTTAGTCAAGACCTTGGCATTCTTTATTAACCTCACAGTTCTGCTTTCATTTTCAATTCCTAAATCAGCAAATCATAAATCATCATTTGGTGTAAGAACAAAGAAAAGCTACTAACATAAATCTAGCTGGTGTTTGCAGTTGAGACCCCACTGACCTTTTATTCCACTCTAATAATAAAGATCTGTCAAGCCACACAAGCAACACAGCCATTTTCTAACTCTCTAATATGGTAAATAGTACAAGCTGAGGAAAATCTTTAACAAAGCCCTGGTGTACTATTTGCTAGTGTCAACATGCACTTCTGCCTTTCTGCTCTGTCACGGCACTGTCTCGTCAAGTCACCTGAATAGAAATAGGATCACAAGACGTGTGTCTTGTTTGCCGTCATACCTCCTCCATGTACTCAGGCTCGCTGGCCGAGGCATCCCAGCGGTTGTTCAGGATGAAGATGTTAGGGCTCGAGAGTCGCTCATTCACCTTGTGAAAAAATGATTTCTCCTACAAGGAGAATGACAAAGACAAAGAAAGAGGAGAATGAGATTCTTGCTCACTTCTGCCTCATTTGAATGCTTTGTTAAATCCCAAGCTTTACAGCAAATTAACTGTTTCATCAAAACAAGCCTCTAACAGTGTTGAGATGCCAGACATTCTTTGAGCTCCCATGACATACCACACTCCCACACAGGGTCAGTCAAATGCAAAACGTATTTGCCTGGGCCAGAAGTGGTTGGACTGCTCTTGTGTCATTGCTTAGTAAGTCATCTGTGGTGATGAAATCTTACTGTTTGCATCAGAGTGGACTCTGAATTGGCCACTAGCACAAAAACGTCAGCATCCAGGCAAAACTTGTCGATCCAGCTGTCCAGCTCTGTGGTGACATCTATGCCAGGGCTGGAGAAAGGAGGAGAATATATCATACTCAGCTCTGTGCAGCATTATACAGTTTGAATCACACAAAGCACGATGGGTCACGATTTTCTGATACAAGTGTCTGAAGAGGTCAAGACAAATATTATTCAGGTTATCCAACAAATACATAAATCTGTTTGTACATGCGCACGTGTGTGTGTGTGCGCGATTGTTCTGTTCACCTGTCCACCAGTACCAGGTCATCCCGTAGTAAAGCGCACTTAGCTTTAGGCCACATGACACACACCAGACTGCCCGCATCCAGCTCCTGGTCCTGATGCAGGGCATGGGCCAGCTGGTTCACCGTCTGCAAACACACACACACACACACACAATATGGTGATGCACAAAGACGCAGTTTTCACTTAAAGTCCCCATGAAATTAAATTGAAGTTTTGTGGCTTTTAGTATGAATGTTTGCCTTAATGTTATCTATAGGCTGGTGTCCTCCAAAACAATGACAAAATTCGCATTTAGAAGATAAACGCCTTCCAAATTTACAGTCTCTCTCTACCATCTATACAGATCAACAATTTTGATGACATCATTCTGCACTTCACCTTCTCATCACATTTTCTGTCCAATCAAATGCTCTCTAGAATCTGAAGTGTCCCACCCACAACATTATAAAAATCCATGGTACTAACTGTAGAGTACAGCTTAGCCCAGGGTGTGAGGTAAGATAAACACTACTGGTTATTTTAAAAGGGGGAGGAGCCACTCGATATGTCCCGCCCTGACTTGCTGTTTCAGTGAAAATTATGACAACATATCAAATAATGCTGCGCATTTCAAGGCACTTCACAGAGACCTTAAAGTCTTTGTATTACAGTACTAAGTATAATAATTTATTGTAAAAAAATTTAAATGCTACTTTGTACAGTTGCTTTATCTTATTATATTCTTCTACGTCTATAGACGACTGCTCAGACACTACACATTACAACTTACAACTGACCAATAAACTTGAAACCTGAAGAAGTAAGCTTCACTATTTCATTGTACACAGTTTGCACATTAAAATGCCTTGAAGATGACTTGCTAGGCTTGTTAGATCATTAAGCTTGTGGAAGAGGCAGCAGACAGACTACAGCTCAGCATCAGGCCCTGTGCGACAGGCTGTACAAGCAGTGCATTGAAATGAGATAAAAGCCCTGACGTCTGGGTAACTCAGAGGAAAACCAGCCAGGCTGCTTGGCAGGAAGGACCTGCACTGTGTGTTAAGTTAAAAACACATCCCTTCCTAAGACAATACACTCAATTGTGCACAAGCCAAGATGTCAGTTCATTATGTGTTAATATCCTAATAATTCATCATTTTAAAATCCTAATTACCCAAACCCAAAATACCTTTGGATGCACATTTTTCTCAACACACTTTGCAAAGGCAGTAGACATCTGAGTGAATACTAGAGGAAGTCTACTCAGCTGAGAAAGGCCATGTGAAATATGAAACCTTTTTTTTCCAGACCTCTTCATGACAGACAGCTTTGAAATGCATCTGTGTTCATCATTATTCTGTACGTCATGCAGACTAGCAAAGCAGAAATGCAGTATGTGACTGAACGCCACATACGCCAGGGGTGTACGCCTGGGTGTGTGTGTGTGAGAGAGAGAGAACCACGAGAAAGCACACTGGAGCAACATACTATTTAAAATCTCTGCATGTAACTAAAATACTTTAATATCACTGGCTGCATACCTGAATAAAAAAAAATAAAATAAAAAAAAAAACAACTCATATTGTGGAAAAGGCAGCGATGTGCTAATACTGCCCTAATAACACTGCACAGATTTTCCTTTCTCATACCTTTCAATGCAACATGTGAAGTCATGAGACCGGAGCTCAGATAGCAAAAAACGAACGTGTGGCCCTGTGACAGCTGGCAGCATGGACCTCCACACTCATGTAGGACTAATTATAGGTCAACTGGATCAGTCTGACGGATAACGGTTCAGTGGTGTCAAATCCGTTAGCTTACATGAGTTTCAGAAAATACATTTGGTGAAAGCAAGAAGAAGGTTTTTCTAAACTACCTACAGACAGTAAGCTTCAACATGAGAGTCCAGTATAAAGAGCTTCATCCCATCAGACATAAAGAACAAATACTCTTTTGCCTAATCATGGATGATTAGATACATTTAAATGAGAAGAGAATTTCTTTAAGCAGGGAAATAATGTACAAAACTGGATAATTTGTTGTTCTCTATACTAGGTTGAATAAATGCAGTTTTTGGTAATGGTACTGGTTCTTTATAGGGTTTTAACCCTATATTCTAATATACCCCAAAATTGATTATTTTCCAATGACAGCAGATCTTGAAGTGTTTTATTCCTCTTACACCTCAGCAATTACATTTGTTTTTATTAATTAAAGAACAGCACATCATATTTTTATCCATTTATAGTTACTTTTAATGTTGTGAAATGTCCATGAAACAAGTTAGTTCATGTTATCACTTATCACTTTGTTATAGTAACTATTAACAGTCATTCCCTCACCAGCCTCTCTTTTTTCCAGTCCTGAAATTAAGACAGAGGAAAAAACAGCTTATGATGTTACCAAACAACCACGAAACGCTCTATGGGTTGACTTTCCATGTCAGGTTCCAGCTATACATCTGATATGCTGATACTGGAAACATCACCTTATCGTATATATGATTACATACATTCCTAAATGTGGAGCATCCACCATGTAAGTTAATACTATAGAAATGATAACACTACAACAAGCACATTAATATAAACCTTGCAGCTGAAAATTACTGCCCAAGCTGCTGTTAATCAAACATGAACGTTGAGAATTTTGCAGGTAGACTATTTAGGCGTGAGCTGCCTAGCCAAGGACTCAGGCATGACTGGGCAAAGAACAAGACACATTTGCTAAGCAATTATGATTCATTCACAAACAAATGTGCTTCCTACTGGTGAATGGAGAAAGCATTAAGCCTAGCTTAGAAATGCTGAAAAAGACTTATAGGTACAGCACTATAGCTACATTTCCAGTGCGACTACGTGTATGCACAATAAACACCACCCTGTTCTATCACTCACTTTAACACTCTTCTTTTCCTCGGATCCTTCTGTAAGCAGGAATGCATCGTTGCCGTCGGTCCCTTCTACCCGCAGGAAGCAGTTGGTGGTGTGGCCAATGCCTGATGGTAAAACTTTGTCCCACAGCATGGCGTTGATCACAGAGCTTTTGCCATTGCTTGTCCTGTGTGTACAAAACAAAATCAGGGGTTTTCACACGTGAGCCAAAAACTCCAATAAGCTATTTGACAATTTCTCAGCAAGAAAGAGGGAAAAAAGAAATAGACAAATAAGTATATACAAATACATGTTTCTAATATATCCCCCCCCCCCTTTTTTTTTTAAACCATGAGTGACAATCATTTTGGAGCTAACGGTAAATAGGCTCCTTGGGATGTTGCATATTATTACACCCTTGTGCTCTCTTTAAACAGTTGGCAGGCATAGACACATTCCAGGCTACATTATGAAATATTTGAAAACAACCACACCCTGAGCAATAAACCTTTGTTTGTATGCTCCCAGCATGAGTCTTAGCCTGTGCGAGTGTGAGCCATGCCCAGTTGTTAATGAGTCACACAAAGAGCACAGAAACACTCTGAGCATATAAATTTGTGCTGGGAACTGGGCATGACCACGTACCTGCCAAAAAACACCACTTTCATGTGTCTACGGGACAGCACCTCGCCGATCCCTGCCACTTTGGACAGGTAACCCCGTACCTCCGCCACCTGCTCCTCTGTAGTGACTGGATCCAGCTCCTCATTGCTGTAGGTCTCTGTTACACAAACACAACACAACTATGATATCCATGAATAACTCCAGAGAATCTCTGATATTATCCCCTCTAAGGACAACCTAAAAATATTTGCTTCATGCTGTTATATTTACAGGATAATCAGTGTACTTCTATTAAGGTTGTTGTGACTGTCTCTCAAACACATCACAATACATTTAAGGGTTTGCATTAACTGACTATTTGAAGTAAGCATTTTTACATTTTTCTATTTTTAAAAAATACATTACTTATTATGTTATAAAATGAGACGTGAAGAAACGGTATTTTGCATGAGATTACAAATTTTCTATCTAACTACGCAAGTGCATAGGTGAACTGATTAAGTGAAAAGAGTGTGTAGCCTGTTTCTGTTCTGTAATGGTGCTGACTAAACCCATCTCTCTCATCGGTGTGTCTCTGGTCATTATATAACATTGTAAAGGTTCTTCATAAAGCCTCGCATCCTCGGGAGCGTTAATCAGGACTGACATCCAAGCTGTTATCACAGTGCTTGACATTCCTGGAGCCATATTTACCAGCATCGCAAAATAACAGAATTGATCCAGGATCAGATCGTGCAAATCGCATCTAACTGCAATTAC